>CAUYQV010155813.1:0-68424 GCA_963574575.1 Galagoides demidoff | reverse complement strand
CAATTTGAAACACCTTCATCAAGCTGGTTAACATAACTTTCATATCATTTGTTTAATCATTGTATCAACACATTTATATTCTAGTTCTAGAAAAGTTCACTTGTACCCTTGTTAGACAGATATATAGGTAATCTTTCCCATTACCCTCCCACCCCCATCCACCCTTCTCCCCTCCCCTTCCCTGCCCCCTCCTCATATTTTTGGGCTAGAATTAAGTTGAATCTTTTGCTTGAGAGCTATAGATTAGTTTCATAAAAGGGCTGTGTACATTGGATACTCTTTCTTCCATTCCTGAGACACTTTGCTAAGAAGCAGTTTTGGTATTTTCTTCAAGTTTTTTAAGTTTATTGGTATCCTTTTGTATTTGAACAAAGCAGATATGTTAGATATTGATAAGAATTCAAATGTTTAAAGAAAATTAACCATTGCTCCACTTTAAAATCTGGGACAATTTATTTGAAGAAAATGCTGAGGTTTTGTGATGAGCTGTTAAAGTCACTTACCATTTGCACTTATTTATTGGTGTGAATCAGGATTTCTTTTTCGATATCATGTAAGTAACACAAAATACAAAAATAAATATTGGGTTATTATCTTTAACCCCAAATTCACATTTTTCTGCTCATTAAAAGTGCCATTTTCTCATTAATTCAGCTTTATAGAAAGTGTTATAATATGAATGAGAACTTTTAAAATAATTTTTTCAACACTAACACTGCACTAATTTCTTTTACGCATAAGTGTTTTTATATAATCTTAACTTAGAAAGAAATTGCTTCTTTTGTGAAAAATGTTTTACAATTCTTCTAATCAGGACTCGTTTCCTTTCTAGAAACAGAAACCTACTCAAGCCCTAACTCATAGTAAATTTTCACAATATTTATTGGACAACATAAGCAATTCAATTCACTCACTCAACATGTGCCTGTCATGCCCTCCAAGACCCTCTGTGATCTCCCCCTGTGTATCTCTCTGGTCCCAAGATGCACCTGCCGCTACAGTCCACACGCTGACCTTGCCCCTCCCCAGCAAATGCTGTGCTGACAATTTGTTATCTCTCCTTGCAACTCGCTTTCTCCAGTGACCACAGTGGCTGCTTCTTTGCTACCCCCAACTACCAGAAGTTACCTTAGACACAGACACTCTGGCCAACAATAAAAAATACCATCATTATCACATACGTGTTTTGGTCACTGTCTATCATTTTAACCCTTCTGTATTTCCTCAATTTATTTTCTCTTTCACTCTTCCCCCACCGTTATTTATCCCCATATATTCCCTTATTTTTTCCTTCTTCCTTTTTTTCCTTCCTTCCTTCTTTTTTTTTAATGTCAGCTTCCTCTTTCATATTTTAAGCTCCATGTCAAAGGCAGGAACTTTGTCTTGTTTCACTGAGCCTTCAGAACTTAGAACAGCACTGATACACAGCAGTAGCTCCGTGATTATTTGTTGAATGAATAAATAAACAAGGGAATGAGTACAGCAGGACACTCAGCCAAGTTACACAAGGGCTAAACTGGGGCGTCAGAAACGTGGATGACTTCTGTTATCTACTGCCGTCTCTCTCCATTTCATCCACTGAAGTTTCCTGGATTTAGCTCCAGCCTTGCTTTTTCTGTTTACAAGTCAATGTGCACACAGCTGAAAATTACAATCAGCCTCTGCATAACCCACAGTTGAAGTGATCCTTCTCTGGCTGTAATTCTGCCTCTTAGTTCAGATTCTCAAATAAGATAAAGCATTTGGCTCAGATTTGCCCCTTTGTCAGGTCCCCAGATGAGGTGGCAGAGGCTCAACATCCAACAGAGCCTGCTGGACCCACCACTTCAGCAGGTGCTGGAAAGGATATTGACAAAACCTTAGAAGGAGAACTCCTGCTAGGCCCAAATAGCGTGTGCTGAGACAGAACAAAGCAGAACACTGAGTGAGGCCTCTTTGCTACTTGCCCTGGCAACGGAAGCCCATTCTGTCTGCCTATGGTGGATGTATCCTGCTTTGTAAGTTTTCTTACTTCATAAACTATCTTTCTCATCCTTGATAAACTTTATTTTATGCTTACCTCAAAAATAAAAAACAAAAACACTGAGTAAGATGAAAGATGATTTCAGATAGCCCCACTTACCTTGAACACCTGAATATCATGACAGGGAAGTTAATATACTTTAAGACATTTATTTATTCCTTCCTTCCTTTCTTTCTTTATTTTTTACTTTTTATATTTAGGATTCTTTGAATTGCAAATAACTGAAACCCCAATTCAAACATGCTTTAAAAAAAATAAAATCTGGCTGGGAGGGGTGGCTCACAATCCTAGCATTCTGGGAGGCAGAGATGGGAGGATCCCTTGGGCTCAGGAGTTCAAGACCAGACTGAGCATTTCTACTAAAAAGAGAAAAATTAGCCAGGAGTTGTAGTAGGTGCCTGTACTTGAAAGACTGAGGCAAGAAGATTGCTTAAGCATGGAATGGAAGTTGCTGTTTGAATTTGAGGTTGTTGTGAGCTAGGGTGCCAGGGCACTCTAGCCAGAGTGACAGAGTGAGAGTTTGTGAGAAAGAGAAAGAGAGAGAAAGAGAAAGAAAAGAATTTACTGGCTGATATAATTAAACAAGACAGACCTATTTTGGATTCAAGCAAGGATTGGTGCAGAGTGTAAATGGTTTTAGCCACAAGTTTCTGGGGCTTATTTTCCCCCATCTTTTCTTAACTTGATGTTCTTCATGTTGTCATGGCTTCAAATTCACGGCCAGACGCTCTCATGGCTACATTTTCATGAATCCAAGAAGTCTTCAAAAGTGCTAAGAGGCCTCCTTAGCTAACATTTGAATTAGTGACAAGTGCTAAAGGGATGTAATGTATTGATCGGCTTAGGCTTTTGTCACAAGTTCTAGCTCTAGAACTAGAAACACAAGCAGCTCTACCAGCAGCACAGAAGTCAAGTCCAGGGAAGCACAGATTCTACCTGTGAAAAGCTGGCTGCCAAGCAGCACAGCCAATTTCCACTGTGCCTGACACAGTACCCAACTAGTGATGACTGCTAATGACTTCATGCAAGACAATGAAACCTTCTAATCTTCTAATTTTGCTCTGCTAACCTTACATAAATAGACTCTGACTATCAAAACCAAACCATTGTTTCAGTGATCTGTAGATAAAACATTATACACTTCCTATTTGTGCTATATCCTTTACTTTTGGCTTAATGACTAATTCTAATAATCAACCTCAGTAAGGCACCCATAAGACCCTACTCTCTAGACATGTACATCAAGGGAAATTTAATCAATTAATATTTGCTGGCTAAGGCTTTGACATTTACAAAGTCTGGGGCACATCTGCATGAAACTCTAAAATAAAATTGGGAAAGTGATCAAGGAAAAGACTTGGTGAAAAGAAGCCAATTGGACTCAAGAAAATACATCCATTTCTTAATCATCATGAAATTTCAAATGACACATTGGATCCCCATTTTCTGAAAAGTTTTTGTCAGATCATTCTACTCACCATCAGCCAAACGAACAGCTCCAGTTCATGGATTCGTGATCACGTGATTGGTGAAATTTTTTTCACATTCAATAGATTGTCTAGCCATCTTGTGGAACTATGCTTAAACAGATAGAAAATTCAAACCCCAATTGTTTTTGGTTATAAGCATTTTTTATATTAAATCACCCTTTTCGAAGAGCAGTTAGCAATTATTACGTAGACAGGAAATATGCCGTGAAGGTTTAAGACTGGGACTGATTTCAGATGGCTTGGGACACATCCTAAATGTGTCCTTAGGACCAAAACATCCTTCTGGTCACATAATAACAGTGTACAAACATGCTGGCTTCACTACCACCCCCTGCCCAGAAAATCCCCCCAAATACGCAGCGCTGAGATTATCACCAGAAATATCCTAGAACTAGGATATAAATATAAAGATGAGATAGTTCCCAGGGCCACAGAGAAGTGAAAACAGTCTGAGCAGGGAGCAAGAGGATCAGACTTCCACATCCGTGATACCACACTGCACCCATCACCTTGGCACCAAGTGGGTGGGAAAATGTCCCCCAACTCATTTAGACAAACTCAAGACTCCACCAAAAACTGCTAGAATGGACAAACAAATTCTGTAAAGTTGCAGGATACAAATCAACACAGAAAAATCAGTAGCATTTATATATGCCAATATCAAACAATCTGAAAAAGAAATCAAGAAAGCAATCCCATTTGTAATAGCTACAGAGAATGTGAAATGCCTAGGAATCAATTTAACCAAAGAAGTGAAAGATCTATACAAGGAAAACTATAAAATACTGATGAAAGATTGCAGAGGACATAAAAAATGGAAAGTATTGCATGCTCATAGATTGGAAGAATTAATATTGTTAAAATGACAATACTACCCGAAGCAATTTACAGATTCAATGTAATCCTATCAAAATGCCAATGACATTTTCACAGAAATAGAAAAAAAAATCTTAAAATGATACAGAACCACAAAGACCCCCAATATCCAAAGCAATCCTGAGAAAAAAAACAAACCTGGGGGCATCACACTACCTAACGTCAAAATTTTCTACAAAGCTCTGCCTGGTCATAGTAGTAGCTAGTAGTCCCAGCTACTCAGGAGGCTGAGGCAGGAGGATTGCTTGGAGCCCAGGACTTTGAGGCTGCTATGAGCTGGGCTGAAGCCACAGGCACTCCAGCCCAGGCAGCAGAGTGAGATTCTGTCTCAAAAAAAAACTCTATGGTAATCAGTCAGCGTGGTGCTGGTATAAAAACAGACATAGACCAATGGAACAGAATAGAAAACCCTGATACAAATCCACACATTCACAGCCAAGTCATCTTCTCACCCAATGGAGAACGGAGAATCTCTTCAATGAATGGTCCTGAGAAAACGCAGTAACTATATGCAGAATGAAACTAGACCCCTACCTCTCACTACCCACAAAAATAAAAATGGATTAAAGATGTACATCTTAGATGTGAAACTATGATACTACTAGAAGACAGCATTGAGGAAATACTCCAAGACATTGGTCCGGGCAAAGAATTTTAGTGTGAGACGTCAAAACCACAGACAACCAAAACAGAAAGAAATAAATGGGGCTACATGAAGCTTCTGCACAGCAAAGGGAACAATCAACAAAGTGAAGAGGCAACCCACAGAAAATATTGCAAACTACACATCTAACAAGGGATTAATTAATAACCAGAATATATAAAGAGTTCAAACAACTCAATGGCAAAAAAAAAAAAAACCCAAAAAAATAAATAGATAATCTGAATGGACATTTCTCAAAAGAAGATATAGAAATAGCTGGTGGGTATATGAAAAAAATGTTCAATATCACTAATTATTAGAGAAATGTAAACCAAGCAACAATGAATGGCTTTTATCAAAAAGACAGGCAATAAATAACACACGCTGCTGAGGATGTGGAGAAAGGGGAACCCTCGTGCACTGTTGGTGGGAATGTAAGTCAGTACAGCCCGTGGAGATCAGTATGGAGGTTCCCAGAACACTGAGGCTAGAACTACTTGTGATCCAGCAATTTCAGTGCTGAGTATAGCTCCAAAAGAAATATATATATATATATATATATATATATTTTTTTTTTTTTTTAAGACAGAGCCTTAAGCTATCCCCCTGGGGAGAGTGCTGTGGCATCACAGCTCACAGCAACCTCCAACTCCTAGGCTCAAACAAGTCTCCTGTCTCAGCCTCCCAAGTAGCTGGGACCACAGGCACCCACCACAATGCCTGGGTGTTTTTTGGTTGCAGCCGTCATTGTTGTTTGGCGGGCCCAGGCTGGATTTGAACCTGCCACCTCAGGTGTATGTGGCTGGCACCTTAGCCACTTGAGCCACAGGTGCCAAGCCCAAAAGAAATATATTAAAAAGACATCTGCACTCCTATGTTGATTGTAGCACTATTCAAAATTGCCAAAATATGGAACAAACCTATGTACCCATCAGCGGGTAAATTAGAAAGAAAATTTAGTATGTGAGGATAGACAATTAAGTTCATGAACTGATTCTAGAAAAAGTGCTACATACTTCATTGCTGAATATCGCTACAGACACCTTCAAAACACTCCCCTTGGGAAGCTCTGCTCCAAGGTCAGCAGCTAGTCCACCCTTCAAAGCAATTTGGGAACTCTCTTTCTGGAATGGCCATCAGAGCTACCATCATACAAGGTCAGATGATCAAGTTCTCTAACTCATCCTAGAAAAAGCGTTTTGAAAGGTGGAGTGGGAGTGGCACTAATAATGTCTGGTCCCAAGGGGAGGACGCTGAAGGTGACCATGGTAAGATGACAGAGTGAAATCCTACCATCTGTGGCCCTGTGGAGGGAACCAGAAGCCATTATGTTAAGTGAAATAAGCCACATACAGAAAGATAAATATTGTACATTCTTACTCATGTATGGGTGCCAAAAAAGTGGGTCTCATGAAAATAAAAGAGTAGGTTAGTGGTGACCAGGGGCCAGGAAGGGTACAGGGATGCAGAGAAGTTGGTTAATGGATACAAATAGAAGAAATAAGACCTAGCATTAGATAATTCAGCAGGTTCTTTATATTATAGTTCATAATGATCTATTGTATATTTTAAAATATAATCACTAGAAATCATCAAATGGTCTTAGCACAAAGAAAAGGCTAACTATTTTAGGTGATAGGTAGCCCATCACCTCAAATCCCACTGATTGGGTCTTTACAAATTATATGAATATATAAAATTATCACATGTACTCCGAAACTATGTGCATTTATTACAAAGGAAAAATGAAAATACAAATAGCTATCTCATGGGATTGTTGTAGGGATTACATGAGTCATCCCACAAGAAGCTCTTAAAAGTTTCTGGAAAACAGAATCCAAGGAGTGTTATTAGTTATAATTGCCGTTCTCCATTTTTTCACTCTCTCTCTTTCCTCCTCCACTTTTATTTTTTTCTTCACATTAAGAAATGCTATTAAATTGTTTATGGTCACCTCATTTTCCTATAATGCATATTACCAACTAGCCCAGCCATGATGGAGATATAATCACACAAAGAAATGCCTTTGACAGAGATGGAGTAGCCACCCAGTTGCTAAACACGAGGTTAAATTGTTTGTTATTGTTGAGGAGTGGGAAGCTTCTCGTTTAAACAACTCCCAAGTTCAAAGCCAGCATGATTAATATTCAGAGCAGACAGACCAGTTTATATAGCCAGAGACACTGAGGTCAGCCTGGATAAAGGGATAGCGTGCTCATTCCCGAGCCCCTGCTGACACATACTTACATCCCTACCGAGCCCAGGCCTCTCAGGCTTGTGAAAAAGAGGTGTGCCTGTCCCCAGGTTGTAAAGATGTGAGCCTGACACTCAGCACTTTGTACTCATGAGCATCCGGTGAGTCACAGCCTATTTTCTGGGTGTAGCTCCTCTTCAAAGACAGAATGAACTGACCATAAACATCAGATCATGGAACATAAGCTTTCCAAAGGCTCCTCATAAAAAATGCCATAAAAATAAATACAGCTATTGCCTAAAATTCTAAGTCTCGCACAGATTTATTGTGAATCAGACGCACCATTGCTCATCTTCTCCGTTTGGATGACATCTATACCACTGCGCTGAGGGCCTCTCCAACATGTTGATAAAGCGATTGGTGTTAATGCACCCAAGACAACATCGAAGACGGCCCCGAGACGGCGGGGACCACGACGGGATTCTACACCACCGGCATTTCTACACTTTCCAAATTTTTATCTATCGGGATCTTGCTGACACATATCAGTTCTGAACTCTAGACCAGAAAAGGTGATGTGACCTCAATAATACCCACCCTTGGAAAGGCCAAGATTCCAAATGATTTCAAGATGTTAGAAAAAATCTGAAGTTTAAACATGTCTATTTGGTACGTATGGGCTACCTTAAATTTTCTGAAACAAGGCATGAAATCATTTTCACAGAAAATTTGAGTTATGTTGTTGCTAGCTTCAGTAAATATGAAACCAATTAACAATACTATTTTAGCACACCTATTACTTCTCCAGCATCATCTAGGATGGGTAGGAAATGTCGCACAAGCACGAGACTCAGGCTCTGTACCCTCAGAGCGCACACGTCCACAGGAAGATTTTACTACATGCAAACATCAGATGTCATAAGGCAGCAGCAATTTAGTGCTTTTGTCCCTTTCAGTAGAAATCAACTATTCTTGAAGGCTAGAGAAGAGAGAACAAAAGCATAAACCTATTAAAATGCAGCCTATTTGTGTGGGAAAATGTCTGGAACTTCACCTTAATGGATTCCTAGAACCCAGAAACAGTGAGGTTAGTCTCCTTCATGAGAAACCAATGAGGTCCTTAGGAGATCGGCTTAAATAACAATAAAACCATCAATAAAAGAGGAGGAAGCAATAACTAGTCAATTCTTAGATAAACACCTACCTTTCCTTCTTAAAAAGGAGGTACCAGTGGGCAGTAAGGCCAGGAGTTCAGACCGGCAATCTAGAGATCTTTATCAAAGATGGAGAGTTAGAAAACAAAGCTCAAAGGCAGGGAAATTCCACTGAGGACATGTTACAGTTGAAATCACAGGAAGATGCCTCCTTAGTGATGTCTGGTACACGAGGGGAGGTGATACTGGAGAGCAGAGTTTGGGGATGAAATATGAGAGTCACAGGGTGAAAATTATAATGTTACTTAAATTCTCCCTAAGTAGTGTCTATATCTCCCTCTATCAACACTGGCACAAAATTAGAGTGCCCCCCCTTTTTATTAAATGTATGATATCCCCCTGGAATTATTTATTACCTTTTGTCTATATCAAGAATTGTTCAGCTTTAACAGGTCATGGCCAATGAGCAATATTTTCTAAATGTCCCTCCCTCCTAGTATTCATGGGGTTCACTAGTATTGTGCGTTCGATATGCCAGATTTTATTTTTTCTGCCATGTCAGGCATGCTACTATGGGCTGACTTAGTGTGAGTCTGAAGCATTAATATTTAATACTGTCAGGGCTGGGGCAGACGCTGAGGGATTCTCTGGGTGGAACCTCTTACATTATTCTGTTCTCCCTCGGGGCAGAAATTCCAGCTTCGTATTTGAGTGTTTATAAAAGATAACATTTAAAAATGACCACAAGACCCTGGTTACTAAGCTTGACCACTCTTTTCCCTAAAAACTCTGAAGGATTAGTAAAACAAACGGAAAAATCACAAAAATAACAACAGGATCCTAAAATCACTTTTACCTTTTATAGATGATACTGCTAGATGGCACCTGGAGGTCGCCCGTTACAGATGGCCACGGGGAGGCCAGCTCTGCCTCTAACTAGCTGCCTGCTTCCCTCTGTGAGCCTATTTCCCCCTCTGTTGGGTTAGCTGCTCCCAAACTTATTTCCAGCCCCGTCACTCTGTATCCCAGGCATATCCTCAGACCATCTTCTCATGAAGCCTCTCAAAAGGGTCCAGGATGGCAGAGTCCTGATTCAATTTACAATCAAGATGACAAGAAAACTGTTTAAACTTAGAGAAGCTGGTGCCCATAGTGCTTATCTAACACTTGTTCAATTCATGTGCATAATTAACAATCCATGGAAACAATGGGAACACTAATTTTTCTGAGTGGGAAAAAAAAGATGAGAACAAGTTAAAAGTTAAGTGTACTTATTAATCTACAAATGGCAAAATTGATCAATAGTATAGGCCTACAAAAAAAGGTTATTTCCATATATATGTAAATATATATATATATATACATACTTTTTTTTTTTTTGAGATAGAGTCTTGCTCTGTTGTCCTGGGTACAGCACAGTGGCATCATCATAGCTCACAGCAATATCAAACTCCTGAGCTCAAGTGATCCTCCCATCTCAGCCTCCCAAACAGCTGAGATTATAGGTATGCATCACCACCACCCAGCTAATTTTTCTACTTTTAGTAGAGACTAGGTCTTGCTCTTGCTCAGTCTTGTCTCGAATTCCTGACCTCAAGTGATCCTACTGCCTTGGCCTCCCAGAGAGCTAGGATTACAGGAGTGGGCCACTGCACCAGGCCATCTCCCTATATTTTAACTTCACTTTACATGAGACAGTTTGTTCAGTACCTGCAACTAGGTTACTAAGTTTAGCTTCCAGATTCCCAGGCTCTTTGTTTACATTTAAGAAATAAACAAACTGGGAATACAGTATATGCAATATTCAATTTCCAGAAGATTCTTTTAAGAACTAAAAATGCATAATCAGTAAATAAATATTTATCTCCCTATTTATACACGTATATTGTTAGAAAATTATAGGCTCAGTGCCTGTGGCTCAAGCGGCTAAGGCGCCAGCCACATACACCCAAGGTGGTGGGTTCGAATCCCCAGCCTGGGCCCGCCAAACAACAATGATGGCTGCAACCAAAAAAAAAATGGCCAGGTGTTGTGGCAGGCACCTGTGGTCCCAGCTGCTTGGGAGGCTGAGGCAGGAGACTCATTTGAGCCCAGAAGTTGGAGGTTGCTGTGAACTGTGATGCCATGGCACTCTACCCAGGGGGGATAGCTTGAGGCTCCGTCTCAAAAAAAAAAAAAAAAAGAAAAGAAAAGAAAAGAAAATTATAGAAATGGCGAGTGGTAATAATCTTTTGAAGTTTTTGTTGTATTTCTTACCTGGAAAACCAGGTTGCCATTGAAATGTACTCATACCTGCATCAGGCCAGATAATGATACAGTGTTTCCCTCCCAGGAATAGTCCTCAATGAGCTGCCCACAGTGGCTCACACCTGAAATCCTAGCTAGCACTCTGGGAGGCTGAGGTGAGAGGAACATTTAAGTCCGGGAGTTGGAGACCCTGTCAAAAAATAGAAAAATTAGCCAGGCATAGTGGTGGGAACCTGTAATCCTAGCTACTTGGATGGCTGAGGCAGGAGGATCCCTTGAGCTCAAGGGTTTGAGGTTGCTATGAGGTATGATGACCCCTGTGCTCTCTAATCAGGGTGACAGAGCAAGACTTATCTCCAGAAAACATACAAACAAAGAAACAACAAAAACAAACCGTAAACAGTCCTCAGTGGGAAGGATCTCATCTCCAGCTTTGATCATTTGTCATCTATCAAATGGAGCCTGCTGGTGCAGCAAAGCCTGTGGCAATGGCCATGAGTGGTGGGAGAGAGCGAAGCCCCGTGTCAGCACACGCCCTGTCCACATGGAACTAAGACAAACTGAGCTGGAAACAAGTTTGCCACACCCTGGAAGCGGCCGCTTCTCCCTCCTTACTCTGCTGTGCCCTGTGGCAGTTTCCTGGGGTGTCCCCCTTGGATTCCAGAGTGTTCCACAGCATTCCTGCAGCAGAACCGGCATGAAGGCTGCGGTTCCACCTTCCACTCCAGATTTCAGTGAAGCTCAGAGAGTCTCCTGCCTCTTCAACACCATTTCACATTTTTTACAACTGATTTCTTTTCACTTAATGAAGCTTTTCAGTTACTAAGAACCTCATCTCTCCGCATCTAAGTTAGGATGGGGTGGGTTTAAATGTTGACTATTTCTCCAACAAAATCCTCTTTTAATACTGAGCAAGAACCAGTGTCCGACAAGGACGAACTTGCTGTAGCTCAGCCCCAAAGGTGACAAACTTGGGCTTCAACATTTCAGACTCTCGAATCTGGAAAACAACTCAGCGGAAATTTATACACGGTGCGTAATGTGAGGCTTGACTAAAAGCAAAGCTGCCCTTGGAAAAAGATAGATGGTTTTGAACAAGGCTAATTTAAAAACCTGAATCAAAGATAAATCAGCTCTCTGAACTTAGAGGAGCAGCCTCCAAAGTAGAGGTCCCACCCAGCCCACCCAGCAGAGGCGTCTCCCTCCTTCCCTGCCAAGAACAGGGGCCTGGGCAGCGGGGAGGATTCCTCCGTGAGCCCGCTGGAGGGGGAAAGGCAGGCTTGGGGGCCTTGAAAAGGGCATTAATCACATTCCCTTCCTTGTACCTGAGGAAAAAAAATAGCTATCTATGGGATCTGATTTTCTGTGTTGCAAACTGGAGAAAGCTTTTATGATGTCTCTTGATGAAATATAACCACCCTCTCATTCTAAGCAGCCTCTAAATTCTCAAATATGTGTAAATGGAAAACATGCTGTGGGTCTTTATTCCACTGAGCAGCAAGAAATAAATCAGCATTCCCCCTGCCGCCCCCCACTCACCCTCTCCCCTGGTACCTCACAGATGTGCGGCATTAGAGGGAAGAGCAGAAATGCTTCATAAAATTAATACGTGGAAACTGCTTTGTTTACCCTCCACGCCTGGCCACGGCTCCCCCGGCAGTGCCCCGTCACTCAAGGTGTTCAGCTGAGTTCTTGCCTTCTGCCTACCGAAAAGGCCACCTGCACTTCCACTGGCTGGAGGTTCTCCCTTCTGCAAACAGAAGGGGCAGCTGGTGGTGGTATAATGTGCACTGTCACAAGTGAGGTAGCTGTAAGTTACTGGTAAGCAAGGCATTTCATCATCACGGATAAAATGCATCAATCATTTCAGGATCCTGCTGGGTTCGAAGTTCTAAATAAATATAATTCATTAGTATAATTGATCTTAAGCGGGATGCTAGAGACCCAACAGATGAATACAAACGCTAGATCGCGCCTCCGTCGTCCACTCCTATCTAAAAATATGTAGGAGATACACCGCAGAGCTCGTGAAAGACTTTTAACTGATTTTAATAGCAGTCATTACAGTAGAAAATGAGACTCCCCTTGTAACAGAGATGAACCGGCAAGAAACAAAGGAGGAGAGGTAACTGGAGCAGGGCCCGGTGCCCTGCCAGGATTACTGCTCATCATTCTTGCTTTCTGCAGTTAGCCGGCTCCTTTTGTCAAAGACTACTACCATCTAATGAAACAATTAGAGCCTGACAGTTTAAATATGCTATTTTGTTCTTTTCAAGCATAAGTGCCAGCCACGAAGACAAACTATACCCACCACCTTCCCATCAGCAGAGCCATTGTTATCCTAGATAGAATGCCCTAAAAATAAAATCCATTTTGTATGTGAAGCTTCATCAAGTCAGGTCGTGTCTGCTCCTGGGGGCAGACTGCAGTGTACTAATTTCATTATGCTATTTTTAAATGTGGCCTCCTTGTATCTTTTAGTGTGTCCTACATAGCTCAACAGGGCCCTGAGTTAATGTTCAGGCCTTCCTTGCTAATCGCGTCTGCCCACCCTGCCCTGAACCCTGACCTCCACGACCCCTCCAGGCCCGGATCGTTAACAGGAAATGGGCACGCTAAGGACGGGTGTGTTCACAGTTAGAGGAACATCGCCGACCAACACATGCGCTATTAGGAGATCAAATTGGCATCAGATTCTTGAAGTCATTATTAAGGTTACTCCAGCTTAAAAAAAAACTTTGCCAATGAGAATATGGCTTTCTAAGATATCATCTGAGTCTCTGTGTGCTTATTTCTATTTTGTTTCTTATACAAAGGGTTTTTTTTTTCTTGGTTGTAAAATGAACACAGACTTAGAGGTTAATGAAAAATGTATAAGAAAATATCATGGCTTGTCTAGTTGTGACTAATAGAAACTAAACTCGAACTTGATATGCAATAAAGGACATATTGTTCGTGTAATCAGAGGTGAAGTGGCACCAGGCACAATGCGAGCCATGGGCTCAAATAATGGCATGAAGACCAGGTTTCTCTCTCTCTGTCTCTCCGTTCTATTTTTCCCAGTGTCAGCCTCCATCTCAGGGCCTCCCTCCTCCTGCTGGCCCATGACAGACTCAGACTTAGCTCTTACCAGCTGGGTAACCCTGAGGAACATCATCTCCTGGGGGGCGGGGGGGGGGGAAGGGGAGATGATAGCCAAAGTGCACTAATCTAGTGTCAGTCAGACAAGAGGAATAGGTCGGCTGTTGCTGGGTTTTGACCTATTACACAGTGTGGTAAGTGTGGTTAATAAGAATGTACATTTCAAAAATACAGAAAGTAAATTTCAAATGGTCTTACCACAAAAAAAGGTATTATAGGTGACAGAAATGTTAGCTTGATTTAATGATTCCATATTGCATTTGTAAGTTAGAACCTCACTTTGTATACCATAAATACATCCAGCTACAAGTTGTTCATTTATAATAAAATTTTTAAAAATGAAAGAAATGTTATCTCTTTTCTTCTCAGATTGTTCTAGCCAAAGTCCCCACAGTAAATCTTATTAGCACGGTTTGGGTTTTGTACTCATCCCTGAAACAGTCAGTAGAGTCAGAGTAATAAAAATCTCTGATTGACCTAATTTCCAGTGTGTTCACGGGAAGCCTGAGGTTTAGATCAGCCCTAGATAAACCACATGGGCTGAAAAAGAGAGAGGACTTGTTCCCCAAAAGATAACCCGTGTACATCATCATAAGAAGGAACAGAACCAGCCAAACCAGCCAAAAACTACAGATATCAAACGGAGATGGGGCAGCGCCTGTGGCTAAAAGGAGTAGGGGGCCGGCCCCATCTGCCAGAGGTGGAGGTACAAACCCAGCCCCGGCCAAAAACTGCAAAGAAAAAAAAAAAAAAACGGAGATGTACCTTCCCTCAAACTGCAAATACAGTAATATTCTTTAAAAACCTTTGTCTTACTTATTTTGGTATAGATCAAAGATATATACATAATCCTAGAGAATATGGAAGGTCTAAAAATATTTTTGAAAACATTTTCACGAATTTGCACTAGTTGTAACAATAAAGTATTTCCCACTCAAAGATTTAGAAACTGTCAGGAGATTATCAGTGTGGGGAATAATGAGGAAATCATACAGGACAAACAGAGAAAAAAACTCGGTGGCATGAACGCCGTGGGGAGGAAGGTGCTCAAGTTCAAGTCTCTGACTGCACTCACATTTTGAATGTCTTGTCCTCCTGCCTTTGGACTTCCGCTGTGTCTGATGAGAAGTTGGTTCTTCATCTTACTGGAGTGCCCTTGTACACGATGAGTTATTTTTATGTTATTGTTTTCAAGATTTTCCATTTATTTTTGGCTTTCAACATTTTGATGATGTTGTGTTTGGGTGTGGATTTCTTTGTGTTTAACCTGTTTGATGTCGATTGAGCTACTGTTGTGAGCTCCTGTTCCCCCCGATCCCACTGCCTTCTTCCATTCACCCCACCCTATGGGCAAGCTCCTGTTCCCTGCCCCCAGTCCCGTTCCCCCACCCTACAGGCAACCTCCTGCCCTGTCCTGTTCCCCTGCTCCTCTGCCTTAAGGGCCTTCCCAGCCCGTTCCCATGCTCTCCAGAATTCAAAGAGGCATGGAAAGTTCCAAGTTTCACAAAACCCCTAAGTTCTCAGTAGATGAACAATGGTGGAAAACTCACTGAGGCTTGATTACTTACTATTGTATAATCATAACCATTGTGATATGAGACACATCCATTGACAACCAAGCTGTAACCCTGCCAATGGCAACGTTCCTTGCCCCCCGCCCCCCACCCCGCACGTAAGCTACACAGAGAAAAAAAATGTATAAAAGACAAAATCCCTGCACTTCGGGGCTGCTTGTCTCAGAACAACGCCCCCCCCGGCCCCCCGTGCAGGTGTGAATAAATCACCAATTAATAGCATCTGAGTGGGTCTTTTTTCAAAACCCAAGGTTATTTCACTACCAAATTTAGAAGCTTTTAGCCATTATTTCTTCAAATGCTTTTCCTGCTTCTTTCTGTCTCTCCGCCTTTGGACGCTCCCTGTACACACATGATGCTGTGTTAACCAGGGCCCACGTTTCTCTCTTTCATTCTTTTTTCCCCTGTCCTTTAGATGGCTTACTCTCTTTTGACCTAACTTCACGTTTTTCGGTTCTTTCTTCTCCTGCCCATTTTGAGCACCTCTAGTGAATCTTACATTTTCGTTATAATACTTTTCAACTCAACAATTTCCATTTTGGTATTTGTTTGTTTAGAATTTCTATTTCTAAATGGGGAGGTCAGAACGGTGGACTCGAGGCAGCCCTTTCATGGCGCTATCGAGGAGAGGGTGGAAAGTAGCAGGTGGAGGCCCCCTACAGATGGAGCTTCTTGGAAAGAGCACTGTGGAACCAGAAGATGAGAAGCAACAAGAGACATTCAAAGTGAAGGCAAAGGTGACGGGGCAGTTCATTCTGCAACCTGGGGGAGGCATTCACACATGGAGAGGGACAGGAGGAGAGAGTTTGGGGCTCCAACTCCCCCAACACTCTATATCTGAGCTATGAGGGGGCCCCCACACCGCCACAGACCTCTGGTCTGATGGAGGAGCTGCTTAGAGTCTGTGCAGCTACAGTGCACCAGAAAGCAGGTGCAGCAGGGCTCTGGTAGCTAGTTCCCAGGTTACTACAAGTGATGTCAGGCAGAGCTCTCAGGTACAGGGCACCAGCTCTATGTGGGGCTTGTCTTTGCTGCTGCCACCTCCACATTGTCCCCTCTGGGCTAGGAAAGGAGTGAGCAAAGTGGATTCTGTCCCCTACAATCCCTCTGACTGAGAGCTGAGCACCTCACCCCCTCTACAAGGGATTTGAGCAGAATGGATGCCTCAGACACCACAGACACCACCTGTGAAGCTTCACAGAGACTGCCTCCATGGGACCTGAACAGGGAGAGAGCCCAGCCGGATGCCCAGCCCAGGTCGCAACCCCAAGCTGCCATACTTCCAAGCAGCTTCACCTGCATGGTTCCCACACTGCTGTTCCTGCCCTGCCTGCAGGCCATGGCTCCAGCTCCAAGGCTCCCATTGCGCTGGGCCAAGTCTCCAATAGAGGTCTCACCCCTGAGGCTCCAGCACAGCAGAGACTCAACCACTTCCCCCGAGCTCATCATTCCTCCCCGAAGGTTCTGCTGCTGCTACTGAGACCCATAGCTCCTCCCCTAGAATTCCAGCACCTGTTGCCTGTCTACCCTACTCCAAGGCTCCCTGGTGCCATGGAACACCATGCCCTGCCCCAAAGGCTTCTGCTGACCAACTGGAAGGAACCACCCTGAGGTCCAAGGCTCCTCTAGGGACCTGCTAGTCTTGAGCTGCCATTGCACCTAGACCTAGTTCAAACAAATGGCCACCGCCCAGGCACCCATCACCACTACCCGGATAGACTCATGCAGCTGCCACTGTCACCTCCATGGGGACACCTGCATATGGCAATTCCTCCCCCCAATGCCAACTCCTATGGAGAGGTTCTCCCTCAGCCCCCAACTCAAGTTTCCAACAGGGGCCTGGGGGACAACCCACCACTCCACATGAAGATCATCCAGCACAAGCCTGAACTGTGACAATCACAGGGGGGACAAGGCAAAACAGCACAGCTGCATTACAGGCTCTCAGTGCACCAGCCCCTCTCCTGTTAGCTTAGTCTTCCAGAGTTTCTTTCTGGAAGAACGAGATGTCCCCCTCTTCTTCCTAAGTAGGAGAGTTCCCAGCAAAGGAGAACAGGGGCCCTGAAAACCTATCAGCCCTGAGCTGAGAGAAGAGGATTCAGATGACAACATGACAAACGAAACAGTTTGACACCCCAACAGATCACCAATAGATCCCAACCAAGGGGAAACTTTCAAAATGTCAGAAAGGGAATTCAGAATAAGGATGGTAAATAAATCAATGCAATCGAAAAGAAAGTGGAAAACCGACAAAAAAGAAGGCAAAGAAAAGATTTCAGGGCATCAGTGAGAAAAATGAAAAAGTCACTAAAGAGATGGACAGCATAAGAAAGGATGTAATAGAACTTAAAGCAAAGAAAGTGTCATTTAGGGGATTTGACAATATAGCAGAAAGCTTCAACAACAGAGTAAACCACGCAGAAGAAAGAATCTCAGAGCTTGAAGACGAGCTTCTCGAACTAGCCCAGTCAGCTGAAGATGAAGAAAAGAGAAGAAAGAAGATAGGATTTCTAGCTCTTCATTGATGTTTTCTTCATGTTTTCCTTTAATTCTTGGCATGTTTTTCTTGAGTCTTTGAATATGTTTTGAGGTCTTTGCTACATGCAACGTCTTGGTCCATCAAGGGCAATTTCTATTGCCCAATACTTTTCCTGGGCATGTGTCAGATTTTCCTGTTTCTGTGTATGTCTCACTTTTTGTTGAAAACTAGGCATTTGAGATAATATATTGAAGCAAGTCGGGATATTAATATCCCCATGGGGGTTGCTATTTTTGTTGTTTGCTTGATCATTTGTTTATTTGTCTAGTGACTCCACTGAACTAACTCTGTGAGGCCTATTTATCCTGCAGCCTGGATCCTCTGATGTTTCTGCTGGGATTACCTTCCCCTTGTTTTATATTTTAGCTTGCCTTCCTAGGTGTTGACCCAGAGTCAGCATAAGCTGCTTATTGGTCACCCTTTACCACTGGATGGATATGTGTGTGGCTTCAAAGGGCTGATGTTTTTTCTCCACAATCACCCAGAGACTAACACCTTTGAAATTTCTTCTCTAACTGCTCCTGAGTGAGCATCACCTTGGGTAGGCACACAGTCTTCCAGACTGCCAGCAATGTATGTGATTTCATTTTTAATCCTGGCTTCCTAGATGTTGTCTTTGGGCCAGAGTGGCTTACCGTACGTCCCATGTTCAGGCATAGGGAAGCCTCTGCCCTATGTTGACAGATCAGTGTGCACCTTGGGAATGATTCCAAGTGTGTCCTAAGTCCTCTTTTGAGTGCTCCTAAGTATAAATGTCTAAGATATAGGCACAGCCAGCTCAGCACCTGTGGCTCAAGTGGCTAAGGAACCAGCCACAAACACCAGAGCTGGCGGTTTCGAATCCAGCCCAGACCTGCCAAACGACAATGACAACTGCAACCAAAGAATGGCCAGGCATTGTGGCAGGCACTTGTAGTCCCAGCTACTTGGGAGGCTGAGGCAAGATAATCGCTTAAGCCCAGGAGTTGGCGGTTGCTGTGAGCTGTGATGCCAGATCACTCTACCCAGGGTGACAGCTTGAGGCTCTATCTCAAAAAAAAAAAAAAAAAAAAAAAGGAAGAAAGAAATAGGCATAGCTTTTCTGATCTAGAGAGTTGACTATGATCCCAGGAGGGTTATTCTTGGCAGTTTCTTTCTGTGGTTCTCTCCACTAGACTCCTGGCTATTTTACTGTTTCACTCGTTGCTACCAGTATTGTGAAGCCGCCAACACCCTCTTAATTGCTCTCTACCATCTTAATAAGATCTCCATTGTTTTTAACATGCTTAGGCCTGAAATTCCCAGAGCTCCATTCCAAATAAAGTGATTCCCCTCTAGCTGAGCTGTTTACAGCCTGCATCTCCCGTGAGAAATATGCAAGAGCTGGGAGCAGGGACGTGGTCCACGTCTCCTGGAGTGACACCCCTGACCTACAGTTGGGTGTTAGAAAGGGGTGGTATCTACTGATCTTCTCAGCTTGCCTGTCCAAGCACGGACCCTCCACACTGCTGGGGCATGTACAGTTGAAGCCACAGCACTCGAGGCCCTACAGACCTGGGGTGAGCGATGGGGGGCCTCAGTCCTTTCAGCCATGTTCACGCTGAATAGAGTTTTTGCCACATAATTTGCAAAAAGTAGGAGGGGTGAAACTGTAGCCCTGGACTGGGAGCTTGGGGAAGAGGGAGCCCTTCTCTCTCTCCCCACCTGCCTCTCATCTTTTTGGCTACACCTGCCCAGAGTATGACACCCAGAAATGAGTTCCCCAAGCGTGGTGCAGTGGAGGTGGCGAGAGCCATGACTCATGCCACACGCTTTCTGTTCTTATCACCCAACTCTTTTTCTTAAATGAATGTTCCTTTATTTGCTGTGTAACCTTATGACAATTTTCAGAAACTTCAAATGGCTTTCTATAATTTTCATCCAATAAACGGCAGTTGTTTTCCTGGAGAAAGGGTCTGTGGGCTTTTCACTCACCCTTCTAAAAGCCTTTCCACACATAGATTTCACTTCCATTGCCGTGAATTACAATCCATGAGTCATAAGCCATTCTGGAGCTTAAAGAGTTATCTAGTCTATTCCCTCTGCCTCTGGGCAGGATAATACCTTAGCCAGCCCAGATAGGTGAAAATCTATACTGGTTTTTTAAACCTTCAGAGAAAAAAATTTCACAGCCTTCCTTAATAACCTAAATCAATGCTTAACAACCCTCACTGTCAGGAATTCCTTCTTTGCCCGTAACCTAAAGCCTACGTGCTCCAGCTTAGAGGCCCTTCCTTGTCATCTGTTCTGGAGGAGATAGAGAACAGCTGGTCACCATACACTGCACTTCCTCTCTGGGTGAAACAATCGCCAGCTGCCTTTTATTTTTTTTAAATCTTCTTTTAAACCTGTCATTGGAATAAATAATTTTAGTATTTCCTTATAGTACTTTTCAATCCATGAAACAAACTTTGTGTTCTCTCCTGAACTTTTTTCACTCTTGCCAATATCCTCATATGACTTGAAATGTTTCTCAAAGTGAAGTCCAGGAACTCTGCATGTGATTCTCTTGGATCATTTGTTAAATATGTACATCCCTTTGCCCCATCCTACCCCCACTGAATCACATTCCTAGCTATGGCTCTGGGACTCAGCGTGCTGAACACATTCCCCAGGTGATTCTGATGTGCTGATGTAGACAACCCTGTAGGCTAGACAGTAGCCTCTTTTCTCTGGATCATAGATTACACACCTTGTCTGCACACTAGAATCACCAGGGAGCTTTACAAATTCTGATGTCCAAGCTGCATCCCTGTCCAATTAAATCCAAGTCTCCAGAGGGGGATAAACTGGGGCCAGCAGTCTTTTTAAAGCTCCCCAGATGAATTGCAAGTACAGTCAAGGGAGTCAGTGAGTTCTGTAAGACAAGGACAACGTTAGCATCTGTATCCCCAGCACCTGCTAGTACAACGCTAATACAGAGGACATTAGTTCTCACTGCTAGGTGACTGAGGGAATTAGACATAAGCTTTATTTCTAGACCTATATTCACTGGATGTCTCATTTCCTTCTGTATATAACATGGAATATTTAATTATAAGAATGAACTGACCTTCCTCATAGTGAAGATAATAAATCATTTTGTTACTGCTTATTGTAGAGGAGAGTTGGCTTTGAGGAGTCAGAGGTGAATATACCCCGAGTATTCACTTCTGGGTCAGTAATGTATGAGGCTCCTGCGTGAGGATTGCTAATAGATACTGTGAGGATGGGGAACATGAATGGCAAGTGTAGAAATTTCCTTTTTTTTTTTTTATTGTTGGGGATTCATTGAGGGTATGAAGAACCAGGTTACACTCATGACATTTGTCAGGGAAAGTCCCTCTCATAATTGTGTCCCACCCCCAGGAGGTGTATCACACATCATGACTCCCCCACCCCTCTCTGCTCCCCCTTTCCCCACTCCCCACCAAATACTAGGTCATCAACTGTCCTCATATCAGAATTCAGTACATTGAATTCTTGCGTCTCCATTATTCTGATGCTTTACTCCTCCAGGTCAATACAAAAAGACGCAAAGTCCACCATCTCTTTTAATGGCTGAATAATATTCCACAGCATACATATACCACAGCTTATTAATCCATTCCTGAGTTGGTGGGCGTTTAGGTTGTTTCCACAATTTGGCGATTGTAAATTGAGATGCAGTAAACAGTCTAGTGCAAATTTATCCTTATGATAAAATGATTCTTTTTTTCTCCTGGGTGCAGGATGAAAGATGCCTTGTAATGGGATTGTGGGATCAAATAGGAGGTCTAATTTGAGTTCCTTGAGGATTCTCCATACTTCCTTCAAAAAAGGTTGTATTAGTTTGCAGTCCCACCAGCCGTGTATATGTGTTTCCTTCTCTCCACATCCACACCAGCATCTGCAACTTTGAGATTTTGTGATGTGGGCCATCCTCACTGGGGTTAGGTGATCTCAGGGTGATTTTGATTCGCATTTCTCTGGCAATTAGGGACAGTGAGCATTTTCTCATATGTTTGTTAGCCATTCATCTACCTTCTTTAGATAAGGTTCTATTCATCTCTCTTGCCCATTGATGTAAGGGATTGTTGGCTCTTTTTATGTGGCTTAATTTGAGTTCTCTGTAGATCCTAGTCGTCAAGCTTTTGTACAATTCATAATATGCAATATCTTTTCCCATTCTAATGACTATTTGCTTTGGTGGTTGTCTCCTTAGCTGTACAGAAGCTTTTCAGTTTAATTAAGTCCCATTTTATTGTTGTTGCCATTGCCACTGAAGTCTTCTTCATAAAGTCTTTACCCAGGCTGATACCTTCAAGTGTTTTCCCATACTTTCTTCAAGGTTTTTTATTGTTTCATGCCTTAGATTTAGATCTTTTAGTCATCTTGAATCAATTTTAGTGAATGGAGAAATGTGTAGGTCCAGTTTCAGTCTTTTGCATGTGGTTAACTGGTTCTCCCAACACCATTTTTTGAATAGGGATTCTTCCCCCCAGTGTATGTTCTTGTTTGGTTGATCAAAATCAGGTGGCTGTGAGATGTTAGTTTCATGTCATGGGTTTCTATTTAGTTCCAGATGTCTATGTCTCTATTTTTGTGCCAATATCATGCCATTTTTATCACTATGGCCTTGTAGTACAGCCTAAAGTCTGATAGGCTGATGGTCCTAGCTTTTTTTTTTTATTACTAAGAAGTGCCTTAGCTATGTGGGGTTTTTTTAGTTCTATACAAAATGAAGAATTATTTTTTACAAATATTGAAAGTATGATGTTGGTATTTTAATGGAGATTGCATTGAATCTGTAGATTGCTTTGGGAACTATTAACATTTTAAGAATGTGGATTCCTTTTTTTTTTTTTTCTTTCAGTTTTTGGCCAGGGCTGGGTTTGAATCCACCACCTCCAGCATATGGGGCCAGTGCCCTACTCCTTTGAGCCACAGGTGCTGCCCACAATGTGGATTCTTCCCAGCCATGAGCATGGTATGTTCTTCCATTTGTTAATACCTTCTGCTATATCTTTTCTTAGGGTTTCATAATTATCTTTATAGAGGTCCTTCACCTCCTTTGGTAGGTATATACCTAGGTATTTCATTTTCTTTGAAGCTATTGTGAAGAGGATTGTGTCCTTAATTAATTTCTCATCTTGGCTGTTACTGTTGTATACAAAGGCTACTGACGTGTGGACATTGGTTTTTATATCCTGAGACATTACTGCATTTTTTGATGACTTCCAGGAGTCTGGTTGTGGAGTCTTTGGGGTTCTCTAAGTATAAGATCATATCATCAGCAAAGAGGGAGAGTTTGACCTCCTCTGCTCCCATCTGGATGTCCTTTATTTCATTTTCTTGCCTGATTATATTGGCCAGAATTTCCAGCACCATGGTGAATAGTAGTGGTGATAAAGAACAACCTTGTCTTGTTTCAGGCCAAAGCAGAAAAATTTTCAGTTTTATTCCATTAAGTATAATATGAGCTACACACTTGTCATAGATGGCTTTGATCAGTTTAAGAAATGTGCCACCTATGCCTATATTCTTCAGAGTTATAATTAGAAAAGGATTCTGAATTTTATTAAATGCTTTTTCTGCATCTATTGAGAGAATCATATGGTCTTCATTTTTATTACTGTTGATATGGTGAATTATATTTATGGACTTGGGTATGTTACACCAGCCTTGCATTCTTGGGATAAAACCTACTTGATCATGATGTAGGACATTTTTAATGAGAAGCTGTAATCTATTGGCTAGGATTTTATTCAGAATTTTTGAATCCATATTCATTAGTGAATTGATCTGAAGTTCTCCTTTTTAGTTGGGTCTCTTCCTGGTTTTGGTATCAGGGTGATGTTTGCTTCATAGAACATATTGGGGGAAGATTCCTTCCTTCTCAGTTTTTTGGACTAGTTTCTACAGTGTGGATATAAGCTCTTCTTTGAAGGTTTGATAGAATTCTGGTGTGAAGCCATCTGGACCAGGGCATTTTTTTGTTAGGAGATTTTTTATTGTTTCTTTGATCTCAGTGCTTGAAATTGGTCTGTTCATGAGATCTATTTCTTCTTGGTTAAGTCTAGGGAAAGCGTGATTCCACATATTGATCTATTTCCTCAACATTCTCAAATTTCTAGGCATAGAGTTGCTTATAGTATTCAGAGATAATTTTTTGTATCTCTGTGGCATCTGTTGTTATTTCCCCTTTATTGTTTCTGATTAAGGTTACTAGAGATTTTACTTTTCTTTTTCTAGTCTGGCCAAAGGTTTACCTATTTTCTTTTTTTTTAAAAAAAAAAACAACTTTTTATTTCACTAATTTTCTGAATTTTTTTTTTTGTTTTCAATTTCATTAATCTCTCATTTAATTTTGGTTATTTCTTTTCTTCTGCTAGAGTTAGGATTAAATTGGTCTTTTTTTTTTCAATTCCATAAGATGGTTTGTGAGTATGTTGATGTGCTCTCTTTCTGTGTTTTGAATGTAGGCATCTAGTGTGATAAATTTTCCTCTTAGGACTGCTTTTGCTGTATCCCACATGTTTTGGTAACTTGCGTCTTCATCGTTGTTATGTTTGAGGAATTGTCACTCAAATGATATCAAGCCTCCTTAACTGCACCGCCTCAGACACACTTGGCCTAGTCTGACTTGTGTTCCATCATCCCACTGGGAGGAAACCTGAAAGTTCTACTAGAACCACCCAACAGTATCACCTTATGCCTATGGCACGTCCCCTCTCTTCCCATGAGGTTTCTCCAGTGACACAAAGATAAAGGGCAAGGAAAACTACCAAGGTGCTCACAAATGGCAACCTCAAAACAGAGGACATTAATATGCCAAGGAGCAAACCTTCCACCAATGGAAGAAAAGAGTTGGTAAATAACTCACCTACCTTTTCTCTCCAACTTTCTAACACCCACCATGTAATGTTCTGAAACACAAGTATAAAGCTCTGAGGACAATTCTGAGGAATCAGAATTCTGAGCTTCCTTGGCAGGCTCTCTTTCCTTCCCCACTTCACTGCCCTGTGACCCACATTCCTCATCCCAAAGATTACACCTAAACATGGCATCAAAGGCCATGAGCCCTTTGCCTCAGGCACTGAATTCTGGGGGAACCCAAATTAAGCAAGTAGTATTACTCATGTTACTCATCCTCATATCCTAACCTGTGACAGTGGCTGCATAAGTAAAGTACCCAATACGTATAACCTGACCTGAACATGGAGGAGAAAACTGGACAGAGGAAGCATAGGACTAAGACTAACCAAGATGAGGGCATGTTATGGAGAGAGAAAAGTCAAAAGATTGTGACTTAATATTCCCATTCATCAATGAAGAGACCCATGGACAAAGCAACAATCTTGTAGATACTCAATCTCTTTATTCTATGAAATGGGATTCAAAATTATAGCTAACCCCCATAGACTCAAAGTAGAAAACACATATGACAGTTTCTGAAAAGCATAAAACTAAAGTATTAAGTTATTGCTTTGCTATCATAGGGTCATATGGTAATTTTTTTCTTTTTTAGATTTTTATAGGTAGTTCCATATACTAGCCATTAACACGTTTTAGAAAGAAATTTGAATAGTTGTTTGAAACTAGGATAGCCATAATCAAAAATCATGAGCCATCACCTGAAATAAACATTTTCACTTTTGTTTCATATCTATCTATTTAATATATGCATATCTATCTATCTCTATGCAGAGAGAGAGAGATAAGAGAGAGAGAAACAAGAGAGACAGGATAGAAGAAATGCCTAATTAAAATATCAAGACATGCAAGACTTCTTTTCTTTCTTCCCTTGAGAAAAAATTGCAATACCAATATATTAAGCAATAAATAGACTCCCACTTGGTTAAGCACTTAAATGGCCAGCACTCGAATCTCTGTAATCCTATCAACTAGTCCAATACTTCCCTTAGTTTGCACTTACATGTCTGCTCTACAAGTAAGTAAATATGTTGAGTAACTATTTGTTAGCTCTGACCAAACATTTTCATCATCAAGGTCATTCCATTAAGTAGTTTGGCAAAGAGAGAAGAGTGTTGAGTCAAAAGTGTGCAGGAGGGCAGCTCTGATGTCAGCAACTTCTGTTCATTGTTTCCAAAAGTTTGGGACCTTTCCCTACTATCGTTAGAGATGATTCTGTTATTAAATAATTTTGAATGCTATATAAAGAAATGTACTTCTCTTTCAAAAGTCTTCCAAGCCTCAGAAAAACTCAGGTGGTGCTACAATGTCTCTCCCAAACTTTCCTCCCTCACCAGTCTCTCATTTCATGAAAGCTAGGGTTCAGAATATTGGGAAGCAAGACTTCCCAGACAGAATTTATTAAAATTGAGTTTTTAAAACTGTATTTATTCTTATAGTTATCTTAAAGCAAGTATAGTGACTTGTCCCTTTATACAGGGCTGGACATTTAAGTTTGAGAACTCATCCTCTAAAAAAATGTTACATACATCATTGCTGAATATCACTATGGTCATCTTCAAAGTACTCCCCTGGGCAAGCTATGCATTGATGCCAGTGCTTAGCCCACCCTTCAAAGCAACTTTGGAACTCTTTTTCTCCAATGGCCATCAGAGCTGTCATCATATTACCCTTGATGTCCTGAATGTCATCAAAATGTCTTCCTTTCAATATCTCTTTTATCTTTGGGTAAAGAAAAAAGTCTTTAGTGGCCAGATCAAGTAAGCATGGAGGATGTTCCAAAACAGTTATTTGTTTAGTGGCTAAAAACTCCCTCATAGGCAGTGCTGTATAAGCTGGTGCATTATCGTGATGCAAGAGCCATGAGTTATTGGCTAAGATTTTCAGTGAAAATTTTCCTGTTTCTTTATTGATGTTTATTTGGTCTGCTATGCTGCTCACAGTCAGCTGACAATTTTGATGCATAATTTAATAAACTTTAACAATGTTTTCTTCAGTTCTGTTCATTACTGGCTGCTCTGACCTCTCTTCATCAGTGACACTTTCTCTCCTCTCAGAAAAACATTCAATCCATTTGTACACTACCATTTTTTTTCTTGGCATTATCTCCACAAACTTGGACTAATGTGTCCCTGATTTCATTTTCACTCTTACCAAGTTTAACAAGAAATATGTTAATTACTCTAACTCAAGCCTTGACATTTTTGTGACGACACGCAAAAACACACAATAATGAATGTCACTCAACAAGACACTACCACCTATCAACAGAAATACAGCCGTGAGACACTGATGTATGAAGGTTATAAAACCTTATTGAGTTTGTACAGTGCTGCCAATGTAAGCACATGGTGGCAAATTCACAAATTTAATTGTCACACCTTGTAATAGTAATATAATTTTCTTTTAAAAAACTGAATATAGATTGTTTTCTTGAAAAAATATCTTTAATGAAAACTGTAAGTAAATAATAAAGGTAGGGTACAGATTTTATGTCAAGACCTTCCACATGCTCCCACGAAAAAGCAGACTAACAACTGATGTGAACTGGACAGATTCAATTGCTTTTCCTTTCCTCCATCCTTTCTCTACCATCAAAAGCATACCTGCTCTAATTTTTAAAAATTCAAATTCAGGGCAGTGCCTGTGGCTCAAAGGGGTAGGGCACCGGCCCCATATACCGGAGGTGGCAGGTTCAAACCCAGTCCCAACCAAAATCTGAAAAAAAAAAAAAAAAAATTCAAATTCAGCTGATCATTTGGTAAGCCACACTAGAAAGGTATACATAGTATTGTACATTTATTTACATACTAAAGTCCTAAATTTACATTATAAAAATGTAAATAATCAGGGTGAACATTTTATTCTTTTTGTGTTGCTGGGGTGTATACATTTGTGTCTTTGTGAAATACACTGGTGGTGTCTTTCTTACAAAACTTTTGAAATAAAAAAAAACCTTCAAATCTCCAAAAAAAATAAATAAAAATAATGTGAAACTCTTAAGACTAAAGTTTGAGAATCATTACGTAGCCTCTGCAGAGCACAGGAGAGCTTCCATTCTCTGGTCTACAGAGTAACTGAATGAAGTCGTTCCTATTTTATGTGGATACTTACAATTTGGATACCATACAGTAGTAATATAAGAAAACCCTATTTTTTAGCATTCACTGATAAGGTTATATTTTCTACTCCAATCAGTCCTAGAGGGCTTTCAGCTAGAGCTGCCTCTTCATGGGATGTGATTATTAAGAAGAAAAACTCCTGATCAATGCTCATCAGAGAAAATTCAGAAGAAGAATTTAGCTGATATTCTAGGCTTAATTGAAGGAGGACTTAAGTTATATTCTTTTTCATATAATATTTTATTTATGATGCATGCACTAAAATTCATTTCATCTTTGTTCTTTCTACACAATAGTATTAGAGACACTCTGACAATTTGTGTATGAAGGCTTGAAGAGACTAAAATGAAATAATCTTTAAGAGAAAGTTTTGCAAACTACAGAGCTGATTACAGAAAAATGTGCCCAAGATAGGGGATTATTTCAAATACATATTTTTCCACACCACTCATGAAACAGGTTGTGGGCAACACCCATACAAAGTGAACATTTGTGCATTTTTGGTTTTTGCCTTGTCTACTTTTTTTCTCTTCAAGTTTGAAATCCATCTGAACCATTTATTCATCACATAGTTTCTGTCTGCTCATTTAAATGTGCCAGATGTCTTTAAATAAGCAGAATACATGGAGAATAAAACTACCCATGTAGCAAATACTTGCATAAACACGTTCTTATAAAGTGCAATATCTCTCTGGACCAAACAATGCCTTATCAATAAATCGTCTAGCCAATTCTCTGAATGAAGCACTTTTATCAATGTTAGCAATCTCAGCTCAGAGACAGTAAGAATGCAGGATAGGCTGATCATTTGGAAAACCAAAGTGTACGGTTGAAATACCTATTTAAGAGTTGAGGCAAAATAAAATGACTAACAAACTGTGGCCAGTTAGAAGCAGATGGAGGTGAGCTGGAAACGGGATGAAGGCCAGGTTATTGTGGCCCCAACAATGTGATTAATTATTCACACAGATCTGATTCATCAGTAAGTGCTGACATCAAATACAGATTTAATCCCAAGTTCTCAAAGAAACCATGAGTAAAAGATGGAAATGTACCTTGAACCAAGATCAGCGTGGATGCTATGACTGATGGTTTTCACAATTCTCTTTATGAGAATTATTATAGGATTAACATTTCAAGTTAAGTCATTTCAGTTTATATCCCAGGAGGCCTCCAGTTGAAATTATGGAATTGCATTAAGGAGGGAGACCAGCAAGTCCATTTGTAGCACAAACCACATTCACACCAACCTGGACCATCCACGCAGGGCCGCTGTGAGCTCACAAACTGCCTGGTGCAAAGTGGGGAACACACTTCTGCTTTGGGGCTTATGCCCCCCCAGTTTGGCAGGTGGGGCGTAGGCCAGACTTTAGCCCCAACTTTGTCCCTCCCTTCACAGTAGCTGGCGCAATTGTAAGGTGTACCTCTGAATAGAATCAAGGGTTTCTGAAGCACCACCAGGAATGTGCCTTTCTGTACTTTTTCTGAACAGCTCATTTCAATGTTTAGAAACTACTAACATCAGGAAAGTCTTTGTAGTTGTTAACCAACTACCTTGACAAACTAGGTCCTTTACCCTTATGTGCTAAAAAACCTTCTAATTTTTAGCAACAACAACAACAAAAAAAAACCCACTGCTGGTCTCATTTGAGGGGGGAGGAATAGAAGGTGCCCTGTTTTAAAAATGATTGTTAACATTTTCCTCAAGGAAAGCATTGATCCAGGACTTGCAATGATTTCACCATTGACTCAGTGGCCCTGGGTGCACAAAACCCCAAATAAGAGCAGAGATTCTGTGGCAACTTGATTCCCATCAGGGGCATTTATTCTATAAATCCAGAAGACAGTAAGGGTGAGATCCATCACATTAATTATCTGTGACAATAAATACAATCAAAACACCTTTTAATGCAATTTGCTACACCAGCCCAGGATTCAAATGTGATTGATTTTGAACTTAGGATCTGATTTTTGAAAATTTAGGGGAGATTAAATTCTATAGTTCCCTATAAACAAAATGGAGAAAAATACATTTAAAACATCTTAACCTGGTTTAGATGTTACTGGATGTACGTCTGCCTATAATGGGGGCGTATTTCTTTGTTCTGAATTTCTTTGTTCTTTGTTAGAACTCTCAAAACGTTTTCCTTTGAGCAAGGGGGAAAAACACGGACTCAGGAAAGGAAGTGACCTTTAATTTAAGAAGGCTAGAATTATCATATCATGTAGCATATTAAACTTGCAAAAAGGCACTATTCTCACCTGGCTTGCCGTGGGGAACTGCTCATCTATACGTGACAGTATTTGTATAAAATATATTAAATCAAAAAAATGTAAGCTGAATTGTTATTAAACTTGTGCAAATGCAGTCACTGAATTATAACACTACAGCATTATTATGCAAATTGAAGCTAATTTTACAATATCCCTCTCTAATTGTTTACAGTGGGGTGGAATTATGGCACTGTTTAGGACAGGATGCTGTGTAAAAGAGAGTGGTTTTAATTTGAACCATTTTTACTTCCTGTGATTTTCTTTTCTCTTAGTTATAGTAAGCATGGAAAAGGGATTTAGCATGGAGAAAACAAGGGCAGATGTCTCCTGCATTGTGTACTCAAGGACTTAGCTAATTAATATTTTCCATGTGCTTCTGAGGCAGAGATGGAGACGTGCTCTCTTCAGAGGGGCGCAAAGCTTCCTCTTTTCGCTCTTTATGAGATGTCGCAAAGAGAACAGTCTACAAAGATCCGCTCCGAGGAATATTTTTAAGAGATTTGTTTTGAGATGAAGGGCTACTTGAATGTGACCCGTCCTAAGTGGTCCTAAGCCTCCAGCTGTGTTCCTCTGCAGAGGGGTTAGAGAAGGCTGCTGATAATGTGACTGCACAGAATTACGGTTGAAACGCCACTTAAGGAAAGGTTTGGAGAAGAAGACAAGCCCACTCTCCACCCAGTGGAGAAATCACATTGAATAAACAGTTCTAGCAAGAGGTCAATGAACGCTGCTTCCAAAGAAAGGCCCTTCATCTTCTTAGATAAGCAAATCAGTCCCTGGTGTTCATTTATGGAGGGCATTCTGCTTCCTGTTCTCCTTACAATCCTATTTTATCCTTCCTATTACTCAGCGATTTCACATAAGCTAAACTGTCAGCATAGGAGAAACCTCTCTGCCAATGAGATGACTTTTTTTTTCCAGAAAACCTTGCCAAGTTTATGAGCCAAGAAATAGCTGAATTATAATGGCTAGAACTTCAAAGAGAAAGAAGAGTGAAGGGTATTAAAATATTTTGTAAAAATCCCTGACTCTTAAAATCAGCAGGGACGGATCGATATGAGAATAATGTAGTAAAATTTAAGGATGTGCTAGGGAGGGGCTGAATACCTGGTAATAAGAAGCTGCCCCCTGGAGGCTTCCTGCCTAGTTATTCTCCATTCCTGGGGGAAGAGGAGAACATGACCATAAAATTCAAGGAAGAAAGGTTTCAGATGAACAAGACTTCATTGTTTTTCTCTTGGCTTTGCACAGGTTGCCCCTGCTGACGTGATTCACAGTTGTTTTTTGTTTTTTTTTTTCCTTTGCTTTGGAATCAATCTCAGTGCCAGAACTCTCCATCAAGCCCCCATGTATGGGCTGTGCCCTCCATGGTCCCTAAGAGCACCCCTTTCTTCACTCTGAAGACTTCTACGGCTGCTTCTGCTCTTTTTCTCTGCTCCTCAAACCTGCTATACAGAAATGACCTGACACAAACTCCCCTATGGGATCCTGTACTTCAACAGAGATCAGAGCCCAAGACCAAAAATCACCATCTCTAACTTTAGACGAGGGTGAATATTTTGCTCCAGGTCTCAATTAGGAATTGTGTTTGCTAGTAACAGAGACTAGAACTAGAGATGGCTTAAATAGGTGGGTTTCTCTCCCAGAAAGGAAGCCTAGTGATGGCAGGCAGTCCAGGGCTCTGGGCCCCCCCACCCCTGTCATCAAGGATACAGACTTTTGAGAGGCTGAGGCAAGAGAATCGCTGAAGCCCAAGAGTTTGAAGTTGCTGTGAGCTGTGATGTCATGACACTCTACCAAGGGTAACACAGTAAGACTCTGTCTCAAAAAAGAAGAAAAAAAGGATACAGCCTTTTCCAACTTTTCTGCTCTTTTTTTTTTTTTTTTGGCCAGGGTGGGTTTGAACCCACCACCTCCAGCATATGGGGCCAGCACCCCCGAGCCACAGGTGCCGCCCATCTGCTCTTTATCTCTAAAGTGCAATTTGCCTCCTGGTCTGTGACTGGCGCTGTCATCCTGTCTGCATCCAGGTTAGGGGGATGCTATCAATGAAACCCAGCTGACTTTCTATCCTTTTATGGTGTTGTAGTGTTTCTTCAGAAGTTCTCTGAGCAATTTTTGCTTAGATGGGTGGCTAGAATTTTTGTGGCTTCCCCCCCACCCATAAACTCATCCAACAGGTAGGTGACTAGAAGTTTCTGTTGCCTCTCTGAAAATGCAAACTTCCTGACAGGTGCTGACTTTAGTGGCCAAGCCCCATCCTGTTTGTCAGCCTGTTCTATCACTTTTTTAAAACAATAAATAGATGGTCATTTCAAGGGCCTGGGTTGTAAATTACATATGGGATGAAACACACGATCCTATAATCAAGAATGTCATTCGTTCTTTATTCTCAGCTACATTGAGAATGATTAGTTAATCATAGGATTATTGTTCATTAGTCTTTCTTAATTAAGCAACCCTAAACTTTTTATTGCAATGGGACACTAGATCGTCATGGCTAATAACAAACAGAAGATGCAGGTGAGACGCCCAAATTAAACATCAATTTTTAGAGTTAAAAAAAAAAAGAGAAACCCCCCCTTTAAATTGTCAGCTGAGTTTCACACATGTGAAAGTCAATGAAGAAACCAAGTACTTTTCTAAATAATCTCAAATTCTGTGCCTGTAGACCAACCCACACACAGAAGAAAATTATAGTTTGTATAAGTGAAAGAGACAGAAGGAATTCTTCTTGTTGTTTAAAGGAAGTTGTCAAGAGAAGTGTCTTAATATTTGAGTGTGTCGGTGTGAATTATATAGCATTTAGGGATAAACAGCTGAGGTAGTATCTTTTTAGTGTCTCTCCTTTGCTTTTCCCTGGTGACCCTAACAGAGTGGGGTTAATGAGAAGCCACCTGTGAACTAAACAAAAGCTGCCAGGGAGCATGTGGCCCAGAAAACTGAGGGAGCAGGGAAGATGCATTCGAATCACAAAGTGCATCACCAGCAGTGGGGAACGCATGGGTTGGTTCAGTACTGCTGGGGCCTCTTCCCCTCGTTCAGTTAAGATCTTTCCAAAGGTCCATTGATGGCTTCTGCTCAACCCAGCTTGAGCCCCCAGGGTCTCTTGTCTTCCCCCCAGTGGGTTGGCTCAGAGTCCTTGCCTACTGCTTAGAGTCAGGAGGCTTTAGGCAAAGGACCCAAACTGGCTGGAGCTCAGTTTCTTCTCCTCATGTTGTTACAAAGACGCAAGGACTGAGTAGCATGGAGATCGGGAGGGGACCAGCGGAGAAGGGGAGAGCTAAACTGTAACCGGAGACTTTGAGACAATGTTCTGACCCTTTTCGGGGGCCTGGCAGGGCGGGATGGCTGATCACACACGTGCAATGACAAAAATGAGCTCCACCAACTGTACATGAATCAACACGAATCCCCAATTTTAAAAGAATATAATTACAATAAAATATACTGTATGCCACAACTATAAAGAACATCTTGTTTTCGATTGATGGTTCACTAAAAGGTACACCTTGCAATTATCATGATCATAGGAGATTCTCCTTGTACTGACAAAAAGTCCTGATGCACAGAGCATTATGGTTTAATGAGAGGTTCAGAGGTTGCTAGGCTCAACACCACCCACCATCGCACGAAAGCAGTTTCAACCAGCTTTTAGACCAAAAGATTTTCCAAAAGACCATACTCACTTTTACAGAACATACTAAGTGCCCCTCTCGGGCTGATGCAAATGCAGTCTGATTCACTCCATAGTGAACATTTCTAATTGCTAACTTTTTCACACATTTTATTATTGGGGATATTACAGATGGAGAAAGGTCACCACCTCTGAGTCTGTCAGGAGTGGCACACAGTGATGACTGATGACTACATGTGTGTTCTGTAGAAAAACACAAAGGCACTCAGCCAAAATAGTTATCCCCCAAAGGAGTAATCTTAGAAACCATAGTGATTCCAGAAATACTGACATTATTCAAAATACCAGTGAAGTTTCCCTCCAAAATGTTTAAAATCCATGCGAGAAAATGATATCGATGTTTTACAAATCCCATCTCATTTTTGCATAAACACAGTCCCACCCATCCAGCTCAGTGGCTCTACTGATCAGTTCTGCTTTCAAGGACTTTTGACTCCTTCTCAAAATCAAATGTACCTTTAAAGCACAAAAATGTATCATCCCTGAAGGCATTTAAAATATTCCAAAAGCAATTACAAAGAGAAGTGGTTTTTTAATTTTCTAAATAAAGGTAACAAGACTGAAAATGTGTGTACGGCCCCCCAGAGGATTGTTTCAAAGCAAGAGACTCTCATTTGGGGGACACGCCCCGATGGGTTACTTTTTTTAAAGCAGTCATCCCAGTTACCATCTGCTGGGGCTTCATGAATCTGGTTGGTTTTTTTTTTTTTATCATTTCCTACATTCTTAAGAGAATGCGACAAGTGTTAGAGGCCAGGGTAGAAATTTGTTGAATTGGAGAAAGCTACATGTTTGTTTCACAGGTTAAGGGGGAAACGGTAGGGTAGAGAAGACAGGATAAATAAAAAGTTAAAGCAGGACGAGACAGCTCCTGTGTGCAAATATATCCCAAGCTTCATTTCAAATATTCCTTTGGGTGACAGTGACTATTGAACATTCACTGTGGAGCCGATCACCGTGCTTGTTTCTTGATGTGTAATATCTTATGTAACCCTTTTATTTATTGATTTTTATTTTATTTTTTGCAGCTTTTTTTTTGACCAGGGCTGGGTTTGAACCCACCACCTCTGGTATATGGGGCCGGTGCCCTACTCCTCTGAGCCATAGGCACTGTCCTTATGTACCCCTTTTAATAAGTGCGTAGAAGAAAAACTGTCTTTACCAGTCCTTTCCTGACAAAAAGGTGGAGAAATTTTTTTATGTAAGTAAATGGTGTAGGCAGGATTCAAACTCATGTTTTTCTGATTCCAAAGCCAGCGATCTCCCAAATCGCCCCAAGGTGCTTATTGAAACCAACACCTTATTCATGATTTTTAGGAAGACAACACTGTTCCCATACAACTAAGACACTCTCTCACCTGCTGTGGGGATGCATGCTTGTAATTCTTAAATATCGGGAAGCTGAGGTAGGAGGACCACTCCAGTGCAGCAGCTAAGACCAGTGTGGTCAAGACAGAAACCTCATCTTAACTAAAAATAGAAAAATTAGCTGGGCGTGGTGATCCCCACCTATATCCCTGGCTACCTGCGAGGCAGGAGAATCACTGAAGTCCTGCTGCCAATTCCACTCAAGTCAGGGCAATAGAGTAAGACTTTGTCTTAAAAAAACAAAAACAATAACAAAAAACCCCACTTCTTCAGGGGATTTGGAAAATCTGTTTGTTTGTCTCTCTGAGCCCATATCACATGATTTCTGTTGCATTTGATTCTATCAGATACTTTTTTTTATTTAGCCTTGGCCCATCTCTCATGGTTTCAAAGTACATGCCTGCATCAAGAGAACCATACGCTCAATTACGTTAGAACCAGTTAGCAACTGTGTACTAGGTAATACTTTTTCTTTTTCCTTTGCCTTTCTTTGAGACAGAGTCTCAAGCTGCCACCCTGGGTAGAGTGCTGTGGCATCATAGCTCGCAGCACGCTCCAACTCTTGGACTCAAGTGATCCTCTTGCCTCCATGTTTTTTATTTTTAGTAGAGACAGGGTCTCGTTTTTTGCTCAGGCTGTCTCAAACTCCTGAGTTCAAGCAATCCACCACCTCGGCCTCCCGGAGTGCTGGGATTGCTAGGACTGTTTCATGTGATCCATTAACTTCCCTTTTAATACTCTGTGAATTTCTTCTACATAGTGTTTTTGGTTTGGTGTTTTTTCCTTTGGCTCATGTCTGTTTTCCCCACGACCTTCATACGTACGCTATGACAGGTCACCATTAGAAATGAATTGCTTACCTGGTGAATGGAAATAGTTGCCTAGCATAGGTATCTCTGCACAGACTGTGAGTGCTTTGGGGTGTCCCTTCCTCTCTTCCCTCTCACCCCCTGTACTCCTTCCCACTCTTCCTTTGTGAACTGAGATACAAAGGTCCAGCAAGCAGGAAGTCTCCCTGCTCTTGCCTGATGACCACACACAGCCACATGAGCAGCCTCTTTTAATCAGTCCCTTTCCTTCAGTCTCTGTGCTGGGTGTTGTATCTGTGGTTCAGACCCCCAGTCCTCGACTGTGAAACTCACGCCCAGCTGACGCTACACTCAGCTCTTTGCACAACGCAAGGGGTTCCAATTCACCAGGTGTAACCAGGATTCAATGGTCAGAAGCAAAAGCCAGACCCCAGGCCCTGTTCTTTGTCCTAAACACTGAATATCTTCTACCTCCTGTCAGCTATTACTGGGTACATCCAAATGTAGACTTACTGGGGTATCTAGGAATATTGAGGTTAGAACGTACCTGCATGAGCTCGGCTTTGGTGGGGATGCAGCTTTTGTTTTGTAAGATAAATGATAGAAGGCTGTTGGTTTCATCCGAGAGACTTTTTGGAGTTTTATCTGCCTGTTTGGTGGCCCAGGCAGGGCACATCCTTCCAGACCACTTTCCAGCTTTGGCTCTGTTACTTTCCTTCCTCCCGCTCTCCCCTTCTGGCTCTCCCTCCTGCAGCTCTGTCTTTAATTCCCTGGGGAGGCTCCCGTCTATCCTGTGGGAATCCAGTTTCCAGTTATTCTTTGTGCTCGATGAAACACCTGTCACTGGCTCCTCAGATTTTAATACCTAGACAGACATGGTGCTCTGAGAAGGGGTGTGGGGTCAGTGCCGACCCGCAGCCCCTGATCCGCTGTTCTGGGTGCGCGGGTCCGTTCACCGTGCGAGTCTCACTTGGCTTTTGCTTAATGTCCGAATAATTGGAGGGAGAAGGACTTTGGTCTGTCTTTCTCCTTTTGTGACTTACTCTTTTTGCACTTTATTTGAGATTACAAGTGGTGTGATTTCAGATGAGAAACACTTAACCGTGAGTCAGGGAGATGAAATTTCAGTGAGATGTGGAACACAGGAAGAGAAAATGTGTGAAAAATCACGTTGACAGGGTTGTCTTGGTAGCTAGTAAAGCAGAGAGAGGAAATTCCCGCACAGCAGGCTTTAATAAAGCTGCAGGCAGGGACTGTGTGAGAATATTGGGGAGGAATCTGGAGATGGAGAGCGAGGAAAGGGCTGAGAAGGGCCTTCCTAGATTGGACGTTCTTTCCCTGCACCTAATTTACTCTAAATGAGTCTCCAGATGAAAACTGTTTTCCTAGAATTCCCATCAACAGATTTAAGGGCAAGGTTGCCATTTTCCAACAAAGAGGTTAACCAAATACTAGGCCATACTATGGTTTGTTGTGAAAGACTTCCAGTGTAAGGATAGTTCGTGAAGAGTGGACATTTATCTCTGTGAAACAAAAAGCAGAGGGAAGCCCAGGTTCCTAAGGAGGTAAAGCAAGACATGGTCATTATGTTAAAGAAGGGACCCACCGTGTCATTCTGTGTCAGCCACACATACACATTCTTTAAGGGCTTTAAAAATATCATTTGATTTTCATGCAACTTTTCTGGAATTGTCATATCTACCAGATGAAGCAACCTGTCACCAAGATAAATGTGGAAATTCTATCTCCTTGTTGCCTGGTTGCTGTATCAGCGACCCACCATCGACTTAGTAGTTTTATTATTCATTTTCTGTCTCCACTGACCAGTCAAGAGCAGCTCTTTGTCTATTTTCTTCACATATGATCTGATGAATGCTTAGAACACTTTGTGACATGCGGTTGGTGTGAATACATAGGTAACAAATAATTACTTAATGAGTAAATGAATGAATGACTGCTCTTGGGAAGTTGGGGAAAGTCTCTCCCATATAAGTAATCACCCGCGCCCAAGGCGGCAGCTAGTCCAGATGGCCTCCCCTCAAGTCCCTTTTCATGAACAGCTCTCCTTGGAGACACTGAGAGGGTCTGTGTGTAAGAAGGGAGAATGCTGGCCAGGAAGGTTCTAGAGACCAGGCGTGGGGACAGACAGCATCCCGGAATGCCAGAGATGGGCAGGGTCACGCTGGGAATTACTTGCCTTTAATACATGAAATATTGGTGAGGACAACAACTTTGACATCTGCCTTTTGGGAAATTCTGGTGATGGCCCTCCCCACACCGAGGCTGATGGGTAGGGAGAGGGCTGCTTCCTGAGAGGGCCCAGCAGCTTCACCCTCCACCAAGTGCTTTTTAATTAGTAGCTGGCTCAGAAAGGCAAAGCAGCCGATTCTGCTGAAGACCCAAGGCTGAAATAAATCCTGCTGTTAGAAGTGGAAGGTCACTTGACAACGGGCCCTGTCTATCACTCTGTGCTTCCTTCACCTCCAGGGGAGACCAGAAGCTTAGGCACAAAGTGTGGACAAAATGCCCATTTTAGCCGAATCTATCTATGAAAAGAAGAAGAGAAAAGAGCCTACATACACCCTGCGCCCTGGGAGAGAGGGGGGCGGTCAGCTCCTGCTGCTCTCAGTGGGCGCCCTCCAAGAGCAGCCCTTGTATTAACCACTTCACTGTTTTGTCCCCACCTCGTTATCTGTTCTTGTTAAAATCTTTATTATTCATGGATGCAAAAAATCCCATCATTAAACCATCATAAATATTCATAACACTTTGCAATTGTATGCATTTTATTGAGCCACTTGGCAAAACTTCTCTGAAGTACCAGAGTTTTAAGGAAATCTGGCTAATGAGACCAGAGCCCAGGAAATGCAGGACGGGTTTCCTACTTTGAGTTATTTTATCTTAACCTGAAAACAAACGCAAAATATAAATAATAATTAGAAGAGATGAGGAGGGGAGGCGCTGGCTTGCAATGAAGAGCCACATCCCTCGGCTTTGCCTTGTTGTGCTTTTGTGTCAAGCAGAAGATAAGGGTAAACGTGGGACTCAGAGAGGGGAGTCGGGACACTGCGATGCTAATGGAGTTATCCAGGAGCCCACAGAGGCCACATAACCCCCCTGCCTCGGTTAACTGGGACCTCTCTCCTTATGTTCTGTATAATTACTGACAACAGGTTGGAGTTGAGATAAGCAGGGCCCTTTTCTTGGACTTACTATAGCAGGCAGCCACCCCATTTTTAGTGTCTAGGAAAGAATTAGATCCATCTCTCTCTCTCTTCCTCTAATCCGGTTTATCTAAGCTGTGCACGCTCCCATCAGCACTGAGAGCTTTTCACCGAGTGAAAGAGGACCCAGCGACCAAGCGGAATTGGAATGACATGCTTCCCACTGCTCCCCACGCCCCACCTCATTCAGGACACACATCCCCAAACCTGTGGGACCCCTTTTGTTTTATACCACAAATTCTCGCTTTGCAGATTCTCACCACTGAAAAGGAGTCTTTAAATGATGAGCTCGCAGAAGAAAATATTTATACTGATTATACTGAGTATCAGTAAATCAAATATTTATATTGATACTGAAATACTATTTATATTTCAGGGTAAATTTCAGTATTTATACTGACGTGAGTATAGGCGAGCTGACGCCCCTGCCTACGCTCAGGTCGGTTCCCTCCCTGCGCTGGCTGACAGCCTTTGCTCTTGATAATGAGTTGTTCTCCCTGCATAGCAGCTAACAGGTGCCGGAAATATTGGTAACATTCAGGACTGCACGGCAAGTTCTGATTTCCCTGAGGATTCAAGCCACGTAGAGACAAGTTACCACCAGCTGGAGTATTAGCTGGGCTGATTGTGTACATCACCTCACTAGGAATGTCACCTGTTCATGGGAGAGTGCTCTGTTCCCAAGCGGAGGACCAATTAAGGAAAGTTCTCGCTGGCCGGCTCCTGTGGACTCAGACTGGCTCCTTCTCTTCCTCCGCTGACCCTTGACCTCCTGCGTGGTCGGCATTCATCTCATTGTTTGTTGGCCCATCTCAACGACACTGTAATGAGACTTGGGTGACTCCTCCCTGTGCCAACTGATGTGGGACATGAGCAGGGAGAAGAGGCTCTTTTCACTGTTTACTTTATATTTGACCCCCTTATAAAAGCCTAAGTCTTCCAGTAAATCATGGGTGCCATTCCGCGTCGTTCACTGTGTCAGTTTAGATGTGACCCCTGAAATAGGGCACGTTCCTTCAGCCCCGTAAAATGTTGAAATTCAAAATCAGGTTCTAAAATTCCAGTAGCATTAATTACTCCCTCTGTAGTTTCACTTTCTTCGCTGCCCTCTTATCCCGTCCTATTTGTTTAATAGACTATTTTTCCTCGAAAGGAGCTGTGGTTCACACAGGGTAGCTCAAATAATGAGAGCTTATTTTAAGGACGCCTATGATAATAATGGAGTCAGAATCTCACAAAATCCTCAAAATAAAAGCCAGATAATGACCAAGATTATAGTGACTAGAAGTAGGGGGTGGTTCTGGGTTTAAACAAGCAGCCCTACGGGACTGAGCGACAGAAGTTGGGGCTTTGCTAGAAGAAACGGGACTGAGCTGCATCCTGCATACCCGTCCTTTGTGTTTCTCTTCCCTTCCCGGTTCATTCTGCTTATACCACCTTTCAAGAGGGACATGCTAATTCTCCAGGGTAATTACTAAGTAACCAGCTAGGGCAGTGATTGCCAAAATACAGGTAGGACACTGACCAGGCTGAGGATTGTCTGCCTCCGAGGCAGGTGTCTGCTCCTCCCTGTCCGGTCAGTGGTGACCACAGCTGTGACAACATGAGATACCCGGCAGTGTGGTGACAGCCTCCTTTCCTTCTGTACAAGGGACTGTGGTATGACACGTTTCCGTAACTGGTGTGCACAGCCTTCTGATGCCTGGGAGGTTCACCCGGGTGGGGCGAGGCTCCTTTGGAAAATCTCCCCAGTGCTCAGCACAGCTTCTGGCAGGTGCTCCCCTCGGTGAAGACCCCACGAATTGGTGATCTTCACATTCTTCTTTCTAGGGCTAGTTTTGGGTGAAGTGAAGTAACTTGCAGTCTGCTTTGACTTGGGCTCATCTACTGGTCAGCAGCAGGAAAGCACTGAAGGTTCTGGGTCCTGAGACATGGTGGATTCCCCTGTCTTGATCCACGGTGGATGAAGCCGCTGTTCACAGTCAGCAGGTCAATATGCTATGACATGAAGACCAAACTTACTTTAAGATGAGAAACCTGCTGTGACTCTGGCCGTTCTCTCTAGTACCCTGGCGTCTCTCTTTATAAGAGACTAGTAGGCAACCTGCACTGGCTTCCCCAGGAACAAGGTGTTTTGGATAATATAAATTTACACTCTGGTTTCAGTGGGGGTCGGGGCCTATTTCTTTCAAGGGAAGGCTGGAAACCCTCCCTGAGAATAAGAACATCTACATTTAAACCATGTGCTCCTCACGGTCATGGGAGTGCTGGTGGGCGGGAGAGGTAGGTCAGCATCTCCTGTCCCTTACCCCCCTGCATCTCTGGGGGGTAAGGGACGGGGGTCAGCATCTCCTGTCAGTAGTGCTAGTGGTTGGGAGACATAGGTCAGCATCTCCCGTCCCTTACCCAGAATGCAGGGGGGTAAGGGACGGGGGTCAACATCTCCCGTCAGTAGTGCTGGTGGGCAGGAGACATAGGTCAGCATCTCCCGTCCCTTACCCAGAAATGCAGGCACACTGAGGAAATCTGCTCTAGTCCCTCACAGATTTCTCGATTGGATTGTCTCTCAGTGACACTTGCACCAAGGCTCTGTGACAGCGGGTAGCGCAGACACAGAGTACCAAGTGCAAGTCTGTGCTGGGCGGAGGCCCATCCCTGTCTGGGCTGCCTCCCATTCCAGAGTCATCATTTTCCCTTCCATAAACCTGAACAGGGCAGAGAATGGGTGTAGAAGCAGAGAAAATGTGGTTATTGAAAAAAATCAATCTTCCTTTTGGAAAATCTCTCTCCACAAAAGGGATGTCAGTTCCTTTGGGGTAGGTTCTTATCTTGTTTCTGGAAAGAAGAACTTTCTTGTGTTTGGGGAGCTGCTTCTGGAAGGTTGTCTGCACCTCCTGTGCCCTGATGACAGTTACCTCCATTCCTCTCTTTGGCTTCCTCAGAGCATCCTGGAGAGTTTTGATCAAATCTGGGAACCTGCTTTTTCTCCTTCCTTTCTATGAAGTTGTCCGAGTTTGGGTGAGGGCTGAACATGTCCGCTGTGAGCGGCTTAGCAAAGGAGCCCGGAGTCCTCAGTAGACAGGGGAGGTAATGAGTCTTGTGGGCAGGATCGATGATAAGAAGAAAAAAAAGGAGAACTAAGAGATGTGAACAGCCAAACAGATTTCAGCTCAAACTGATCCGGCTTGCTAATGAATCTGCTGCTAGTCCTGAATTCCTGATACTCTCCTCACTTTTCAAATCAAGTTAAAAAAATTGATTCCATGCCAGTTACAAGGGGCAGAGCTGTCACTTACCAGCGAGATTAACTTGCTTTGTTGAATACTGACAGGGACCAGAGGAGCGCAGGACCCATGTGGAATGCAGGACGCTCTAATTTGTGGCGACCTCAAAGCCTGAACTAGGAGTAAATGGAGGGTTTGTGATTTGCGCCAGCATGTGGCCCGAACTGGGGTAGTAAACCAAAAAGTGAGTTTAGGACTGTTCCCAACCAACCTGAATTTTTGTCATCTCTGTGGGTCCTTAATGTGCAGACTGGTCAGAGATTGGAAGGTGCGGGTCCTAACTCTCTCTTTTTTTCTTTAAAAAGTGTTTTTATGGACAAGATAATAACAGTGCATGATTGGATCCTGGTCTTTCTGTGATGAGCCTTCTTACTCTTGCATTTGACCAGCGAGACCCATTATGACAGTTTGGGCCCCAAACATTGCCAGAAGGATGACTCTGCCTGGCCTTGGAACACTGGGGAATTAACTCTGCGGCTGAGGAACAGTCAGCTGAGTTGAGGAAAAAATACCAAGGATTCAAAAGGCCCAGTGACCCCCCCCCCCCCCCAGCATAGACGGTTTTCTGTTTCCAGCTGGAGTTCAGCAGTGTGGTCAGATCTGAGAAGACCACAGGGCCTGGCTGGCTCCCTCCCAGCTGAGTTCCTTTCAGCCACCACATTTTTGCCCTCTGGATCTAGGTGTCACCAGACTGATGTTTAAATGTGTTGACAGTGACCCTCAGTGTTCTTTCAAATACCACAGTACTTAGCACAGACGACGCCAAGAAAACAGGGGCTGTGAATACGTAAAATCAGGGAAAATTTAAGAGTACAACTGTGGGTGTGGGGGGCGGGGCGGGGAGACTGCTGAAACAAGAGAAAGTACCAATCATCCTTCGCCATGCCTCCTGATTTTTACAAATTAATTTGAATAAGCACAGAAGACAGAAGACACCTTGAGAAATTATAGGAGAGAGTGGCACGAAAACCTGAAAAGGTCACTCTCGTGGGCCTGGCACTGTGGCTCACGCCTGTGGTCCTAGCACCCTGGGAGGATCCCTTGAGCTCAGGAGTGGAGACCAGCCTGAGCAAGAGTGAGACCCCTGTCTCTACTAAAAACAGAAGAACTCGCCAGGTGTGGTGGTGGGCACCTGTGGTCCCAGCTCCTCAGGAGGCTGAGGCAGGAGGATCACTGGAGCCCAGGAGCTGGAGCTTATAATGAGCAGGGTTGAGTCTATGACCCTCTGACACTCTAGCCTGAGCAATAGAGTAAGATGTGTCTCAATAATAATAATAATAATAATAAAGGAAAAGTTCACTTTTATGATAAAACCACTGACTCGCAATCAAAATTTGGAAGTTGCCTCCTGCCCCTCTCCCGACATGCTGCATTTGAAACTTGTAAAGATGGGATAAACAGATTCTGTTTTCCCCTTCAGCTGGAGCTCTGAAGTTCTTAGGAATGACGAGTAACAGTCTGACCATTAGGAGCAAGAGCCCCTCGCTGTCCGAATCCTGGATCAACCTGACTCTCGTTCTTTCCCTGGGCTACCTGAGTTAAGCAGCTTTCTTCTCTCTGTTTCTCTAGGGGAAAACGATGACAAGCCTCCTTTCTAGTTAATTCTTGCCAAGCTTGTTGGAAAGAGCTGTTAGTTTATGTTTTATTCTTTATGCTGTAAGATCTTGGGATGAAATACTCTTGATAAACCACAAAGCCTATTACTATTTTAAGTACCTGTATCTTCCAGGAGAGGGAACATGCTGGCTCCCTGCAGGAGAAATAAATGGAGTCAGCTTTCTGGCTGGCACACTGTTTTTAGGAAAAAGTAAAGGAAAAAAAAAAAGATACAGATCATCTTGTTCTATCTACTGAAGAAAATGTGTCCAGATTTAGCAAAGCCAAGCAGGAATTTTAGAGCAGTGACTGGTGCTACAGTCGGTGCTACACAAATCCTGGGCATTTTTTCTTTTCTTTTCTTTTTTTTTTTTTAATTGTCCAAAAGAACCCACTTTGAACACAGAACGGAGCGAATACCAGGTGTGAATAAAACACATCTTCTAGGGTGTGTGTGGCAAGAAACAGTCTCTTATTTTTCGTGTTTTGTTTCATGGCTGTGAAGGAGAGAAAATGACTTTGGCTACCCGGATTTCAAATTACATGTGCGGTTTGAGGGAGCACCTGGCGCTTGTGGACAAAACAGCAGGCAAAAATATTTTGTTTGGTTTTCCCATTGTAATTTCTACTTCAAGATTTTTTTTTTTTGGTCCCTCTCTTTGTATTCCTGTCAAGATTGACGAGCGTCCGTGTGTCACCAAGTGACATGAAGTTCTTGCTTGAATAATCATGACTAAAATCCGGGGTATTCTAAAGCGCGTTATTGACTTGGAAAGCCACCCACTAGATTGAATTCTTCTGAATTAACAATGACTGACAGCGTCAGTGAGGGGCTTTTGCTCCTAGTGGTCAGGGCCTCCCATCTCTCAGCAGTAGCCCCAGTGGGGGCCTCTTCATCCCAGAACTGTTATGATACAGGTTACGTAGTGAAAAGGCTTCTTTCCTTAACGTTACAGAAACCTCGACACTTAGGAATTAAACTCTGAATCAAAAAAGCAGATGGCAAGAAGAACCGAACGATGTTTTTATTTGACGCAGGGAGGACTTGTTGACCTTCTTTGCATGGACACCAGCTAATGCCTTTGCTGGGAGGGAGATGGTGCAACTCATGGGACACCGAGAATGGAGCAGGGGGTCATTTTTAATGAAATGTGGGGAAAGCATGTTTTACTCTCAGCACGTACTGACGCTCTTGGGAAGAGAGTGTGACAATCTCTGATGAAAACTGTTGAAAGGGTCATTATGTTGGGATATGCCGTGGTCCCTTCTCTAAGGGGTGGTACAGCAATTCTCTCTGAAAGGGCTCAGAAACCACATTCTGTTTGGAAAGGAGAGATGAGCTGAAAGACTTACCTGGAAGCACTGTTTGCACAGCAAGCCCACTGTTTTTAATTAGATACTTTTTTTTTTTAAGTAGCTTGGCTAATCCTGCACCCCCCAACCTCCACCCAATTGAACCCTTGGTGATGCCCTTGACTAACTCCTTGGGCAATGCAATCCCCTGCCCTGAAAAAACAATCCTATGCATTTATTTATCATCTGTATTAAACAAGGACACACAGTTGATGCACATTTATGACTCACAAGGTCCAACAGTTAGAACTCCATTTTAAAAATAGGACCGCATGTGTATTTCACCACTGAACAAATTCATTGACACAGCAGTATGGATCAAACTAAAAACTGATGGAGAATGTGGGCATGATTCATTACTTATAATGATTTTCAGAAGTATTTGTTTTCCAAAGGGACTGTGCCCCAATCATAATGCTTTTCACAGCATTTTTGCCAATGCTTTCCTGAAGGGTGGTTATCATCAGCAGAATATGAAACTAATCTTTGCAAACAATATCTAAGAAATTGTTTTGCAAACAGTTTCCAAGAAACTGTTCGAATGGTCAATGAACACTTCATCAGAATTATATTAAACTTTTTTTATCACACCTAGATTATATACATTCCTATTAGAGATTCAAATGCAAATACATGTGTGTTTTATTCACCACATGCATGGAAATCTCGACTCCAGCGCTTCCTCTGTGAGTCTTTTTATACAACACCTTAGATGACTCAAGCATTCCAAATGTTTTGTTACCAAATTAAGTGCGTTCGTGCTGCACACTGCTCAGCACCCTCTCTGGGCCAGCTACTTTCCCAGGACAGTCTGCAGCGCTGCTGGGAAGCGCCCTCTTTATCAAGGGTACACAGTTATATTCAGATCGCCTCAGCCCCCTGGGTTTGCACATTCGGCACCTCCACCCAACTGCTTAACGTGTGTGCACCTGTGTGTAGCTTTCACCTTCGATGAGGCTTTGGACATCCCCCAGTTGTCTGCTTATTCTATAAGGCAGAATTAAAAATCATTCATTTCCCCACTTCCTTAGGAAAAGAAATGTTGATTTCTCTGGACCAATATCCTCACAATTTGCTCCCGTGACGTTCGGATGCTGTGTTAGGTTTGCTTGTTTTCAGTCACCTTTGTAGTTATTTCGATCATTTACTCCACATGTTTCAACACTCTGAAACCTACAATAGTTTGTTTTAACTCACCACGTTTTCTATTTTGTAAGAAGCTCTTAACCCAAACTTGTTTTTGAAGGTGATTTCCTTTAACTCAATTTTCTGATCTTACAACCCACAACTCATTTTCACTCACTTCTGCTTTGTACGAAGTTATCTGTCTCCTCTCTTCTCTACTTATGCTTAATATAAATGCCTGAATTTTATATTTTCTCTATAAATCACTATGTCATGTTCACACAAAGTGTCTGCCGTATGTTATAAACTTTGAAAGTACAGATTGCACTGCACCAAGCACGATGTCATGAGGCACTTAAATGCTTTCGATGATGATGGTGAAGATGGTTATGAGAACATAATGCTGTTCTGGTTTGAAAATGTCACGTCCGTAGTACAGTATGTCTTTTTTTTATAAATGTGAGTTATGTCTCATTCCATAAAGCTGCCATTCTTCATTAGTAAAAAAAGGTTACAGTAAGTTATAATTAGTGTTTAGTGCCCTGTCAAATAATTAAGTATAATAAAAAGCTTTCAGTGAGTTTAATGTTAACATGGGGTAATTAAAGCCAAGTCTTGAAATGCATTAGGTGTCTATTATGTGAGGTATTTGATGTTTTTCCCTCTACACAGGAAATTGTCAAATTGTGCTTATAGCAATGTCATCATCAAAGACAAAAACACACATCACTCAGATGCAAAATGGGCTTTACAGTGTCCAAGAAGGGAGAACTCAGAAAATCAAATCCATCTCCTATCTAGCCATTATTTACAGATAAGGAAACCGAGGTCCCCAAATAGGGACTTGCCCAAGGACACAACGGTTAAGTTAATTCTTCCTTGAGAGTGAGAATTGAAGGTTGGAGCTGTACCGAAGTGATCATTATTATTATTACTTTTATTATTTCTTTCTGAAGTATAACATGCGTGCTGGGAACACGCTCAGTTGGTCTTTTTCTTGAGAGGAGTTAAAAAATTATGTTGCAAAGTAAAGGAGTGTAGTTTGTGGTTAGCGCCTATCGTGTTCCACAGCTGTTTAGGGGCAGGGCAGCAGAGACCAGGCTGAAAGCTCACCCTTCTCCCTTAGAATGACCGGAGTGCTCCCAGACCCTCGGCCCTTGCTAACTGGCATTCTCTGAGTGTCCCTGGCTTTCTCCTGTGTGTGTCGTGTTATCTTTCCTGTCCACAGAGATTTTGAAAAATTAGCAGAGTACAAGTAGCCCCTGAAATAAAGGCGTCATTCAAGGAACAAAGAAGTAGGAGGAGGGATCCCATTAAAATGATGAAAATCTTTAATGTTTATTCAGGTATACTCGTACGGACACGTGTATATACAAATACAGACCGTATGGGTTTGTTTGTGTGTGGTTTCTTTTTTTTTTACATTTTCTTTTACGTTTATATAATGTCAGCATTTCCAAACAGCACGGGGTGAGGAAGTGCGGAGGGACACGGAGCAGAGCGGGCCAGGCCAGGGCCACACGGCCGACTCCACACCCAGACGCACACACAATGAGCAGCCTCAATGGGGTGTCAGGAGGAAGCATGGAAAGCGGATTCTGACTCATGGGGAACCTCCAGCATGCCGGCATCTATTAAACTGTACAGACAATGGGAGCGGCCCATTGTAGGGAGATTTGTCTCACATCTGAGCAGCCCTGGGCAGAGGCATGGGAAAAACTCAGTGATGCCAAACCAGAGACAGACCTGCCCATTCACGGCTCTGAGGGAAAAAAAGAAAAAACGTGGGAGGAAGGCAAGAGACAAATAAACATCCAAAGTAGAAAGGGGGTGTGAGGAAACGGGGGTGTTGGTGGAGGCGGTTTTCCAAAGAAAAGCTAGTGACCACAACTCTGAGAGCAATGGATGGCAGGGAGGGGTTGACAATCATTTTGTTTTTTAATTATTTGAAACTAATAAAAATGGCTGCTGCCGTTGCTAAGGCACAGGGGGAAAAACAGAGTCCCTGAAAATCCACAGCCACTGTGTGACTCTTCCTTTCACAATGACTCAGAGAGGGAAACAGCCCCATTTAGCCTTTCGAAGCTGACTGGTTTGCAACCGTCCCCACGCGTGAGCTGCACGTGGCATTGATAAGACTCTTCCTGGGACAAAATAAAACAGTGCATGGAAACGATCACAGACAGAAAACCAAACCAAAGTCGAGAACCGTTATCAAATTCCCTAATCCTTTCCAAACAACATGCTGGGGGAGGCGGGAGGGGCCCCAGGGCTCCAACATCAGACCTTGAAAACACTGAGGACAAAATGTTGATCAGAAACGTCATGTTGTTCCAGGTCCCAAGATGATGGAGTCACAGGATTGGGCGGGCGATGACCACACATGAGTCCGGATGGCGCAGTGGCTCAGCCATTTGTGACTCTTTTCTCAGCCACAGTACACACTGGATGTTCAAAGCCTCAATGCATGTTTTGTATCCTGAAAGTCTATTGTTCTCACTTACAAAAGACATAAGAATCAAATTAATCCTTTATTATCAAACACTATATACAACAGAGGTTGCTAATAATACAGAATTTAAAGAACGGAGTTTTTTTTTTGTTTGTTTTTTTAACGTTTTACTTTTCTTTCTTTTGCCACCCGAGAAAGTACAGTACAAAGCAATAGCCTAATCTAACACGAACTGTTACCTGGTCTAGTAAAGGATACACAGTATCCACTAAGCAGACAGATCCTTATTCCCCTGCTTCTTGTTGCAAAGCCCTTGGCAACCAGGGGCAAGGGCGCTGGGGTTTGACTAAGTGGGGCTGAGGAGCAGCTATGGCTGCCCTTCAAACTTTTGAATTGTTTTTGAAATTAAAAGCTGCTGCAAAGTTGCTTCGACATCCTCCTAAGCCCCCAGAGGATTGTAACACCAGCGCAAAAGGCCACCAACACTTTTTAAACAAAATGAAAACGGTCTGACACCAATCATCTTCCTGAAAACTCCAGGCGAGCGCATCGGCTCTGATCACAAGTCCCTTACAGGTGGAGAGGCGACTGTCTGCCGCTGTGGACAGTCTCGCTATTCTCTTTTTTTACTTAATTTGCAGGGGCACAATGGTGAAGTAAAGGGGTCTAATTTCACGATGAGAATATGAATGACAGTGGTGGAGAGGGCCATGAGTAGTTATTTCATCATTTGTTAGAGACAAATGCTAGCAAAACCACAGAAGTCACCATTTCTAAAATGAAATTAGCACTGCTAATGTATTACGACTAACCGACCTCACCACAGATCACTGGATTTCCTCGTGGTTACAGAACATGCAGTATTGTTCTGGTTCTGACTACTGACCCATTTCAGAAGTATCTTTATTCCCCTGACTCCAATCCCACAGGAGCAACAGGCCTGTAACTATTAATAGAAAGAAGTATTTCTGGATAATATTGAGAGTACTGAGCATATAAATCATTAGAGGAGGAAGGGATTGAATGCTGTGAACTTCTGTTGCAATGACATGGGGGCTGCTTTCTGTGAGGAGACTGTCACTCCAGACCAGCTCCTGCTGTCGGGGGGACTCTCATGGATTGTATCTGCGTGGCCAGCAACCCCACGCACAGGGCTGCACGTGAGAGCAGACCCGGCAGTCACCTCCACGCCAAACGGGTCAGGTGAGCCCAGATTACATTTCAGCACGTGTCCAGCTGTCCAGCGTGCAGGAGGCTTACAGCTGCCTTCCATTCTCTGTTTCCTGATTCAGAACTGCACACAACTCTAAGCAAATTCCCATTCAATGAAGTCTGCCCATAATGTGACTCCTTATCTTTTTGTTTTTTGGTACTTTTTTTTAACATGTACATCTTAAAAAAACAAATATATAGAAAACCCTTATGTTGCTGGAATGCTTCTGATTTTTCACATTTTACACGGTCATCACATTTAGTTTTTTATTTATTTTGAAAGGCATGGTTTCTATCGACAAATCGTGCAATAGCAAAAAAGGCCAGATTGCTTTTCCATTGGTCTAACCCTGTGCCCTGTCTAGGCTTAGGATTTTAAAGTTCTTGACAGTGCCACCACCAGCAGAAACCCCAGGGCTTGCATTTCCTAGTAATCAGCTGGAGAAGTCCCCTGTTGGCCAAGCCACGATTCCTCGACCAGGGTCATCCCGCTCTGTTTCGCCTTCTGTCCCCACCCCAACAATGAAACAAGATAGCCCCCCCATATTTCTAAATGTATCAAGGGATACCACTTTTTCTCACAAGTTTAAATAGGACAAGCATATATACTCACTCTCGGCATAAAGTATATCTAAATAATGTATTTTCTATTCTAGTGGATCTTTAAAAAAATATTTTGTTAAAGTCTTTGGGACTCCATCTTGCTTATCTCCCACAGATAAACACACGTTCCCCTATGCTGTAGGCTGTGTCAGAAGGGAAAGAATATAAAATCAACGCTTAAAGTTTTTTGTTTTTTATTTCCAAATTTCCCTTTAGCCCTCCCAAGTAGTGCTGACTGACTCTCCTGGGGACAGGGGTCTGTGTCTGAGCTTCCCAAGTCATGGAGCGAGAAGAAAAACGTCGGTACTAGGGTGGGAGTCGGGAAAGGCCACAGCACACTGGCGCTCCAGCAAAGCCAAACACGGCTCCTCTGGCCACTGAGCCTCCCGTGGGGCACAGCGCCCCCCAGAGGAGCGTCCAAAGCTATTCCACTGTGCACTCATCAACCCGGGCTTGGCAGCCTTGGGGAAGGCCACTTAATTCATAAAATGCCTCTTTGAGTTTCTAAAAAAAAAAAAAAAAAAAGTTGTAGCACCATGGTGATCTGTATCCAAGGAAAAAAAAATCTGGTGTGCACTGCCCAGTCACCAAAAAGAAATTAGAGGCACTCACACATACACACCCCACAGACACGTCGGCTTCTCCGTTCCCACACTTGCTCTGTGTTGGCGCTCTGTACCCGACCTGCCTCCCGAAGAAATAAAAAAGGCTTCTTCTACAGAGCACAAGTTTGGCTGTCAAGAATGCTTTAAGACAGTCCTATGAAAAAACCTAGTGTCTCAACCTTTTAGAAGCCTGTTCATTTATACGCTCCTAGAGGAAATGGTGTAATATTGTATCTATTCTTAATACCTCCCCTCTGGACCTGACGTGGCGACACGACACCCTGTGCGGTCATGTTACAGTTCTGAATGAGAAGGCATAAATATCGTATAGGACAGCGAAGCCCTCCCAGGCCCGGCCACCGCTGGCTGCATCTGCCACCACTCTTCCTGTCCACACAGGGCTGACGCAGTGTGCTAAGGGTGGTGCTCTCAGAGGGGGTGCACAGGAGCTGACAAACCACTGGTGTCACTACGACAATTTGGCATTTTCATCTGTAGTCCATTTAATTTGGGAGGGGAGAGAGAAGTCAAGGGCAAGGGCTGGGGGTGGGGTGAGGGAGGCATTAACTAGTTTAGCCCCCGCCCCCCAGCTCCCAGTTGTTGCTTAGAATTCAGGCTGAAAGAAAGAAAACAAAAATCTGACATCTGCCAAAACCCAGTAAGAAGTCCCTTCTCGGGATGAGCAGTTAGGTGGATCTCTGGTGTTCCAAGACCCTGATGTTTTCTGTGACAGGTGACGAGAGGAGACTGTGCTATAATGTCAAAAGCATCGCCAGGAGGAACAGTAGGATTGCCAAAAGGCGGCTGGGGATCCTTGGTGTCTGTGCCGCGTTCTCGCCGCGGGATGGCTCGGCTGACTCATGTACGGTGTCATCTGTTCAAATAGAAAGCACACATTCCAATGAGATTTCACATCCTTAATAACTCTCCTGCAGCAGCCTGCTGTGAACAGACCTTGCCACCCTCTGCAAAGTAGGGTAATGAACCTTGTGCCACCATTGACTTTCATGTCTGCATAATCACTCATTATTTACAGCGAACAAAGAAGAGGCAGAGAAAATTGGACTTTCTCAGCAACATTAATACTTTCCTTAAAAACAGAGAGGCAAGTCTGTGCATACACTGTGACCTTTGGCACGGGAGCTACTTTGGTTTGCGAGCAAGCAGACACCCCTTGCACAAACTTGAGAAATCTGAATGTGCCTTTTAAACCTAAGATGCTGCCGGAAGGCAAGTAACCTGTGAGTGCGGGCGGGGAAGGGCAGGGATAGTGCCATATTAAGCGCTGACCAGATTCTACTGCCCGTTCTCCTCTCAGCTGTTACAGAGGATTAGTGTTGAATGCCCGGTTGTAGGACGCCTAGATGCATGTTCAAATGTGAAGAATTAAATGCCAAGACAACAGCATTTAACGGAAACTGTACATAATGCCCAGCAAACGTCAATAAATGGGTGCCCACTGGTTTGCCTACAATTAGGTATCAATTTGGTGCCATTTGCATTACAAACCCTGTATTTCCAAGATTAAATTACTTGAACTTAACTATTTTTATTTTTATCAGGCTGAAGCTTGGCACATAAATTATCAGCATGGATGCAAATTTTCCTCTAAATAAAATGGATTAAGTGAGCTAAGCTCCTTTTATTTAGCTATAAAGTGTTCTGTGAGGCTGCCTCTGACTTTGGGTAGCCTTCCTGATCTGCTTGATTAACGAGCTTAACTTCCAAACGGGAACCCTGTAGCAATTAGAACCTAAAGACAGGTTGGAGGCCCGCCTGCGGCTGCTCCGCTCCAGGGCTGCCCTGCTGCCGTCTTCCCTCCGCCTGGCCTAACTTGCGCTTTTTGACATAGGAGTGGGGATCTGTGGCCTTAAGCCCAACGTGTGGCCTCCTAGTCCTTAGGTATGGCCTTCTGGCTGAATCCCAATTTTACAGGACAAATCCTTTTATTAAAAGGGGTGCAGCAGAGAAAGATGACGCTTCTCTTGCCTCCTTTAGTGTTTGAAGAAAAGAACCATCTTGAAACCAGAAGGGCGCAGGTTCCCCCAGGGGCCCGGCAACTGCCCTCTAGCATGTGCTGGATGGTCGTAGAGAGCTGTGACAGTGAGGCTCAGGGCTGTTCTCAGGTACATGACCTCAAAGGGTAATCTCTAAACACTCCTCAAAAGACCCCCAAGTCCCTTAATGAGGTGACTACCGGTTACTGTAAACTGGTTTACATTTTCCACCACACCACATGTCACGGGTGCTTTTCCTGTACTGGGGAGGGCCACGCCCACTACTGTCTGTGCTGAAGTAGCCGCTTCACAGGTGCACAGGCGGCCGCTCCTTCAGATCCGCTCATCTGGGATGTTTCTGTCCATAACCTTCACTCCCCAGACGGACTAAAGGCAAGTCTTCTCAGTGCAGCCTTCTGCCCTGGAGCACTCCTGTTTAGCTTCAGCTGCTACACCTGCCCTGCTCCCCTTTCCTGGACCTTAGCAAACCTGCACGGGGTGGTGTTGAGCTGAGGACACTAGAAAAAGTTCAGAAGCAAGAATGGGAAGATCTATGTATGGAGAAAATGCGTGAAGTCCTGCACAACGCAGCCAAATGCTTGCGGCCCTCCTCTTTGCTCTGCTCGTGTTCAGCCTTGCAAAATGTATTAATTAAATCTGTGGTTAACAGGAAGCTCCAGTAAAGGCTCTGAAATTAAAATCCAAATCTCTTTCTTAAGAGCCCCGATGTGTTGTCAATCAAAGCGATGAAGTACTTCAGGCTTGTGAAAGAATTATAAACCCTGAAAATTCCAGAGTTCATGGTGTAACATCAGTTATATTCATAGGGGTCACTATGAAAGTTTTGAGACAGACTATGTTATGGTCCCGTATTTTACTTCCAAGAAACCCGGTTGGCAGCGTGGTTTTCCTGTGCTTTATAAGTCACCTGTGCAAGTTTCAACTTGCTTAGCTTATTGGTGTTGCTAGGAAGGCTACATGTGTTTCTTTTTTTTCTTTTCAGATTAAATAAGGATACATATGATTAGGTAACACTGTTTGCATGTCGTGTATCTGAAAACTTTCATACTAACCTATGTAAACCTGCAATTCTATCAGCTACTGCCTTCTTCTCTACTTTATTTTTACTGACGTATCACCCAACTCTTCTCCGTGTATAGCTTAGGACTGTCCTGCTAAAAGGTACTAAAGTAGCACTAAGTGTGACATGAGGGTCTCCGTCACTGCCCCCAGTTCCCACTATGCTCAGGGAGGGCTGCCCATCACTCCAGGACCACTCAGCTTGGACACAGTGAATCAATCTCACAGGATCACTGAAAGGAAAGCTTTTGTTTTTCATCTGTATGAAGGATGAGGCTAAATGCGCCTTTCAATCCTTTAATCATAGATAATCTTTGGAATTAACCCTTCTATAAGCAAACAATATACACCTTGCCCCAAAGGGAAAAAAAAAAAAACCTATCCCAGGAGGGCATCGTGATTGTTCTCTTTTTCCTGCAACACGCTATTCCTCATTCAGGCTTCTACAAAGCATCCTTTGATGAAAACAGGCCCTCAGTGTAGGAGATTCTATGGCCCCCAAGAGTAAAATGAGAAACTGGCTGTCATTTGGGTAAATCTGAGCAATTTCATAATTCTGAGGAGGAATTCATAAGCAAAATCTATCCCAGTGGAAATTACACCTAAATACGAGAGAATTTCGAGCAGTCGTAGCAGTGAATATGGTTTGGAAGAAGAAAACCTTCCTCTTCAGAAGCCAAATCACGGCCTGCCTCCTGCCTCCAGGGTTCCAGGACGCAGGGGTTTCCGTGGTTAACTGGGAGAACACTAGCTATGTTTTGGAGCATGTTATGTGGCATATGTCTGCCCTGAGATCATCCTGCATCCCTGATGATAGGAAACTGGCAGGCAGAGTGTGCAAGCAAACAAAAAGGACAAATACATTCCAGAGACAGGTGAATTAGTGCGCAGTGCTGAGATCATGCAGTAGGCGTCCCCCAGCTTGCTGGATCGTAACGTCCGGGCCCACACCCAGAACCGGGCAGAGGCCAGTGTTCCTTCACTCAATGGTTCAACACGGTGGTGAAGAGCTGCAGGGCGGACTGAATTTTCCAAGGAGTCAGCTAAGTACTCAAATCTGTTATCGTAGTCATACTGCCAGGAGTGGTGGCTCGACTTCCTCTCACCCTTTCAGTAAAGATGCTCACCAGTAAGCCCTTAAATATAGTTAGGACTGATTTCAGGAGATTTTCCTGCATGTAGACCCACGATCCTGTCCCCAGCACACCAGTGCGTACACGCGCACACACACACACACACACACACACACTTAGATACATTCTGTCAACCTTTGCAAACTCCCATCAGCTATATGTCCATAGATTTGGGGCCATTGTGAATTTTAATACTCAGTGAAAAAGAGCTTGTTTTCTCAAAGACAGTGAAATATGTTCATGTATGAAGGCATCTTAATATTATCTTGCATTTTATCATTAACTGAATTCAAGGGTAATTTTCCTAATGGTAGTCTAGTCCACAGTGTGCCTCTTCATTACCGGAGAAAAATAGGCAATCTGTTATGTTTCTAAATGGCCTCTTAATCTCTACCTAGACAGTAGAGTTTGCATAGAAGAAAGATCCTGGGAAAGGTATGCCCACCCTCTGCATATTGTGTACAAAAAGTCATACTCCTGGGTCACTTCTGTTCAGAACATGCCTTGCTCTGCTGGCCATTCTCCTTGTGGCTTCTTAGCCAAGCCAGGAGAGGGAAGTCCCTGTGTAAACACCTATACCTCTAGTAATGGTCAGAGGATACTACTCTGACAGTAGTGTTAGACTAGGAGTCAGGATCTGAGATCCTAAACCTGGACCGATCTAACCAGCTATGTGGCCTGGGCAGTCCCCTCTCGGTCACAGAAGAAAGAGCCTGGACTCTGTGGTCTTCCAAAGGGATCCCATCTGACAGGCAGGCCCTCTGGTGTCCTGAGTCCTCAAGCTTTCAAGGAGGCTGGGGCCTTGAAAAGCCACAGTAACGTCTGCAGATATTCAGGACACAATTAAAATGCCTCCACATCAGTATTCCTGCCTTGCAACTTTCCAAAGTGGCTAACTGATCCCCGGAGAGCCACTGACGCCTCTGAGAGCTCATTGTCCCCGCTCTGGTTGAGACAGCTTCCTTAGAAAAACAAGAGTGCTTGGGGAAAACCTACCTCTTCCTGCCAGTTACAACCTGAAAGTCATTTTATGTCCTGGGGCACCACATTTACTCAGGGTAAGTTTCCCCAAGGCTCGCCGACTGTGTGGTCCTGGTGGCAAAACTCAGAGGAGAAAGTGGGCCCCCAAACCCTTGAATTTGGAGGACCATGAGGAGAAATCCCAGCACAAAAGAGAAAAATGCTCCATTTACACAATGGGGCTGCAATCTCTCTGTCAAGAGAAGATACTTTTATTTCTCTTAAGCTTGAAAATGGATGTGGGAGATGGGTAAGGGGATCAGTGAGGGTCTCCGGCAGAGAAGGGACACACACAGGAAGTGGGCACCCAGGGACACCCCTCCATGAGCGGGGGAGACTGTACCTCCCAGTCTGCAGTTAATGGCCAGACTGAATTTATAACTGAACGGAGAGTTTACAGATTTTTATTACCCACAGTAAGCTACAAAGTAAATGCTTCAACGAGCTGTTCTGTGGGTTCTACCTCTCTTCGCAGTGGTGGGGACATTTGTGTGTATGGAAGTCAATACTAAAAAAAAATGTATTCATCTTCCAAATGTCTTTTGCCTCAGTAATCAAGGTTCACATTTAGCTGGACAGGCTACCGGCACTGTTGTGGGAGCTGCAGCTGTGTGAACTTGTGGTGGCCACAGGATGATCCTTCTGTAGACCAATTACTCTTGACAACAACAGGACAAATCATATTAAAATGAAGTTCCTTGGACCTGTTCAATGATGCATGTGAATTTCTAAAGAAAACTAGATACGCTGCATTAGTTGCTATTTTGTGTAATTGTCTTATTACTTTCACCCACAGATTTGGGCGTAATAAGGAAGAAAACTGTATCAAATACACGACAGGAGTGTTCTCTGTCTCCTACGAACACAGATCTCTTCACGTTCACAGTGACTCACCAGCATGCTCTGAGGATATGGTAAAAGGCAGTGAGATTTTAGCGTTCTGATGGGGCTTCTCTATTAGGATACCGTATTAGAACAAACCCATGTCCAAACAAGAAAAGTCATACTTTATCTAACATGCATTACACAGAGATACTGGAGGAATGAGGTAGAAGATCAGTCATATCAGCATTGCCAGCAATGAGCAGAAGCAGAGCTGTACCATGCAGACATGCAGAGAGGAGGAAAGGAAAAAAAAGGTACTGAAGCGTCAGAGAGAGAGATGCACTTGTTAAAAGAGATTCTCTAAGCATACTAACCTGCTGGTTCTAATGAATTTTCTACTTTGTCGTTAACATCGAAAACACGATCATGAACACCTATAGTTTTCATACAGCTATCTATAACAAAAATAGAGATAACAGCCAAATATGTTAGTGAGAGACACCCTTCAACTCCCGTTTATTTCTTTTTTTTCTTTGTCTCTAGTTTTCCTTTTATTTAGAGATCGTTTTACAATCAATGGCACGTATTCCAATGCCAATAGTGTTCCCGCTTGCTGTGCGTTCACGAACAACAGTCTGAGAAACAACAAGTTAGCAACTGCTGTGTACTCAAATCAAAGCATCATGAGGAATGATGAGAAAAAATACGATGAGAACTAAAACATGGATGTTGATATACAAAACGGATACCACACAAGAATTAACAGTAAAAAAAGGTTTACCGCTGTGAACCAGACCACACGAGAAAGCATGCACAGTGAAGCCGCCCTCTGAAGCTCATTCTACTGGACTTACTTGTTGGTCTCACAAAGACTTTGAGCTTTAGACAGGACCTTCTTCCGTTGTCTGGGATTGCAGAGGCTGTGGGCAGAGGGGAGGGCAGGGAGAGAGAGAGAGAACGGCCGGTTACTCTCCATGTTCACGTGCAAATCGTCCGTGCTAAGTGAATTCCTGACCTAAACAACCATTCTCTAATTCTTCCCTACAGCTAAACAATATTTTCCAGAGTTCCCTAACTTTGGGGAAAGGCGACTTTCACACGTCTCTCTTCTCTTTTCCATACAATAAAGAATCATGCAAGAATGTGGGTAACCTGTGCAAAAAACAGTACTTTGGATTTTTATCTCAAAGCCTCCTCCATTGAACTTGATCTGTTATCAATTTTCTCCAAATCAGGGGGATAATGCTTGAGCCCCCCTGCGTTCACAGAGCACCCCTCTCCTGCTACAGGGAAAGGGCCCAAGAGCGGCCCCAAGGTGAAAGCACCACTCTCTGGCAAAATCCAATAACAGAACGTTCCACGTCAGACTTAAACGTGACCTATTTCTGCCGGGGAAAGCGGAGCTTTGTCTATCTTGAAAGCTTGTCTGTCAGTGCTTCGTAGGTAATTCAATTAGAGGTTTTACTCAGAACTTGGCTCCGCATTCTACATGACTAAACGGAGCCCAGCCGCCATCGTGCTATGACAAGTACAATACACTATTGAGAGAGTCCCCGCTTGCACGGGTACATTGATGTTTTTACAGAATTTGCCACAGAGAAGGATGGAATTAATAAAGCGGCTTCCCAAAACAGGACAACATGTTTCAAGTTATAAATCGTTTGAGGAAGAAACTTTCTTCTCCTCTTCAAGATAATAAGACTGTAAACTTTCGCTACGTTTTGAAAGATTATCTCCCGTCTAATTGAATATTTTCGGTACACACAGCATAATGTCCAAGGGATGTCCCAGGGCGGTAAGACCCTGAACAACCACATGTGCTTACAAATGGATTCTAGAAATGACAAAAATTGCAGAAATGACTGCTGCGTCCTTTCCTCCCCATGTGTTTGCTTCAAGTGGTTTCTTTGTTCAGAAAAAGCAGATGACATCAATCAAAACACACATGGCTCATAATTAGTTTAGTAATACCCAAAGTGACAAAGAGAGGGCCAGGGCTCTGGTGTGCCTTCTCTCTCCTTTATTTTTCTTTCTTTATTCCTCCTGGGGATCCCAGAATACAAAACATGCTGATTTCACAGGTGAAAGGATTCAAGATGCCACCTCCACAGTAATTTCATGTGACTCTCCTTCTGTAACTCCAGATCCTTGTAACTAACTATTCTGGATGAGAACTTGTGCATTGACTACCTACATAAGGCCAAACAGTCAAGGACCTCCTGAGTCGCTATTCAACACCTGTGGAAAACTTTTTAAATTTTCAAACAAAAATATAGAGAAAAAAACTGTTTTGGCCCCTCCCCACCTCCCCTGGTCGCTCTGACAAGCAGTTAAGAAGTGCTAACAGCTGGCTCTGCTGTAGGTGCTCATTAAATCAAAGTCGGAAAAACTCCCTCTACTGACATTTCGAGTAACTAGTGTGTTATTTAGGGCACGATATTTGCACTCTGTGGTTTGATCCAGGAAATGGTGTCCTTCCTGTGGACCCCAACTGCAAATGTGCATGTCACAAATAGAGTACACATAGGTGACTCCAGCTCATCAGAAAATCCAGGGGTTCTCCAGGGAGTGTTTGTCTTATTCATGGGAGGTGGTGAGGCAGGGAGACTTGGACGTTTGTATGGCTGGTCTATGAATTTCTGAGCTGAGATGCCTCCTGAACTTGACTTGCCACATGCAAATAACTAATTTTACAGATGATACTGCAAGACAAATACACTTAGGCAGAATCAAACGGCCAACTGTTGTAGCAGGACATTCTTGAACTTAGCACGGGTCTTTCTGATTTTTATCCAGGAGAAATAAATCCAGGATATAAAGTTCTCTGTAGGGCACATGGGAATAACTGAACAGCAATAAATGCGAAGCCATCCAGGAAAAAGCTCAAGGAGCCCAAGGGGGAACATCAGCTTCAGCTACCAGATGAGCTACATTCTTCTGTGAATTAAAAATCTCAAATTTGTAGATTTGCAGAAAACATAAAAACCTCTCTTCTCCTGCCCCATAACTTCATCATCTATCACCAAAAAAAGTGATCAATGCTTGTGATATTGTTTGACTATTATATTCTCATCCTTAAGAATATTAGCATGCCACGTGGTATGTGAAAACACGACACAGATTAAACAGGAGACTCCCCAGCCTGAAGCCTGAGCTCAGGACAACCTGACAGCCACGACTTTGAAGGGCTGTGTGCCTGGGCTCCTTATTTACCACACTGCAAAATGATAAAACCCCACACATAAAAACCTTTTCCCTATATCAGAAAAACTCCCATTTCTGTGCAAACTTTATAAAAGTGAGCGTGAGGCTTTACTCCATGTTACCATATCCAAGCCTTCTTTACCCCACACGTCTTGACTGACAAATGTAGGGACGCCTCTAGACCACTTGAAAATACAGAGGATGGACTGTTAGAAATATTTGAAGACATAAGATAATACAAAAGTGCTCACAAGTCACAGGTAAACAAAAGGCAAGACTGAGCATTGAAACCACAGAATACAGAGGAACTGGAATCAGGTAATATTCAAGTGAAGTGGAAAGAATGCTCCTCTCAGGATCAACTATGAGCAGACGATAGAGCTGAGGATGGAACTGAGCGGCTTTGGTAAAGAGGTAGGTAGGTAATATTTAACATTAATGCTTATGACTTAAGACACACATCACTTTATAATGACCAACATTATCTTTGCCTTAATTAAAAGAAAATTAATGTATGAATCCATATCCGTATGCACATTCTGGGATTTTTTGTGCTCCTTTCCTTAGAAAGTTGATAGTGAGTAATTATCAAAATCCTTTATAAATTACTGCAGCTTCATCCGTCATTTCAAACACTTTGAAAATGTCAACTGGGCTCCAGCTTCTTGATTCGATGTGGTGGATACAAACATACACCCAACACACTGCTCCAGGTTTTGTGTTATTCTCCACCCGGCTGGGCAGCAAGACCTTCCCTGTAGGGCACCTGGAGGGATCGGCGTCCAGCGTTGGGCAAGGAGTGTTAGCTCTGAGAGAGTGAGGGTGTCCCAGACGTGCCTGTCGGGGGGACTTCTCCCAGAGGGTTCCCATGTCCCCCTCCAGCAACGGGAACAAAAGGCATTTCATCCCTAAATTCCTCGGGAACCAAAAAGCTATTAACTTGCAAGCAAGAGCAGTAAATCTTCCCGTAAAGATACACGGGCTTTCCCATAGAATTCTTCAAATTAAAATGAGGTATGTCTGAAACGGTTGGCCCATAATCCAAGCTCACGTCCCTTTACCCTCAGATCGCTGCTGAAAATATACATTTGGAGTCAGGAAGCTGGAAGTGGGGATCCAGGGACCATTAAAATGGGCACAGCCTCCCATTCCATTATCTTAATAGCAACTTTATAAATCAATCCACAGGGTCCCTTCCCCCTAGTGAGCTGCAAAGTGCCAATCAAAACCTTCCAGCACATAGTGAAACTTAAGTTGAGGGGCTCTGTTTCTGCGGGTTTAGAGCACAATGCTGATCAGGCCAGGAGGACCACTTCCCTCTACTCTCTCCTGACCTCAGACGGGGGCCCTAACTTCAGCCATTCCTGAAAACCATCCCCTCTCTCTCCTGGGGCTTGGGTGCGCATAACTTAGTGCTTATCGGCCAATTCGGTACACAAAAAGAGACCCTACTCAGTGCCCCCAGATTAATACTTCTAAAAGCCTATTTGGCATTACAAATATATGTAATAGTCACACCACATCTCCCCACACGGTCTGTCCTTCAGACGCAGCAAGAGAATGTGGGGTGGGGCTTAGAGAAGGCAGCTTCTGCGGCTCCCCAGGACCACTACCTCCTTCTAGGGAGGTATTTGTTTAATCCACTCCCCTCAGAGTGGGCTGCACCTAGTAACTCAATCCTTGTGAGTAAAACTCAGCAGAACTGGTGGATGTCACATGTGTGATTAGGTTGGGATGTCTGTTCTTTCTGCTAACACTTTCTGCTTTGCTTCAAAGCAAGGTGCCACGTTGCGAGACTCCCAGTGGAGAGGCTCGTGTGGCAAGAAACTCTGGGAAACTTCAAGCACGCAACTGAGGCTACAGTTCAACAACCTCCCAGGATCTGAAGCTGGCTGTCATCTGGAGGAACTAGACAGTGCATCCTCTCAGCTGAGCCTTGAGATGACCATCGCCACATGACTAGACCTAGAGGACCCAGCAAACTGCACCTGGATCCCTAATCCACAGGAACTAGGAAATAATAAATGTTGTTTCACCACATTTGTGGGCAATTTGTTAATCGAGAGCTAACTGATACAGTGCTGCACAGACACAAATGTGTGTAATCAAAGGCTTCCCACGGGGGATTCCAGACCCAAGGACCAGACACTGCACGCACTGGGCTGATGGCGGCCGCACCCTGCTCCCACGGGGTGGCGCTGCTCCTGCTCAGGCCACGCTGAGCCCACGGGCCCCTTGTTGGTTTACATTTCAAGCTACCATTTGAGTCCACTTCAAATACGCCTTCAAGATTGATAATCACAAGCTGCTGTAGAAGAAACACGACCAGACGTATCTGTGTAAATGTTCTCACGCCAGCATCTAAAAACTGTTTTCCATTTTCCTTCCCATGCAAACTGAGTTTGCGTTTGCTAATCTGGCCAACCTGTGCTGTTCCTGGCGATTAGCGTCATGTGTCACTTTAACTCCAGGCTGCTGGGTGACCCTGAAAGAGCTTCCATACGAACGTGAACTTCAGTCATAAGAGAGGACGCCTTTGCTCACATTGGCCACCGGACCCAAAGGCGAGATTTACAAACACGTGCAATGAAAGGATTTTAAAATAACTTAAACTTTTCTTAAGTTTTAAGGAAAAAACTCCTGCTGATTACCTTTTACACAAGCCATCAATTTAAATAGACACATTGTGAGACTTCAAGGAAGTCAAAAAATTCCTGACAACGAAGGTAACGTTCTTCTTCACGGAGAATGGAAACTTTGGCAGGACAGGGGTAAGACACCCATACTGTATTTCTGTCACATTTGCAAGTCCAAAACTATACTCATTAGTCCACTTTTTTTTTTTTTTTGCAGTTTTTGGCCTGGGCTGGGTTTGAACCTGCCACCTCTGGTCTGTGGGGTCGGCACCCTACTCCTTTGTGCTGCCCCCCCCATGGGCCCACTTTTACATCTCTCCCTAACCTTATGCAGCCTTGAGTCTTAATTCTGAAACCCAAATCCTTCTCCTTGTCTGTGTCAATCTGGGTAATTTGGGAAACTTTATTTTTTAAGAATAATCAGCTGCTTTCTTCTTTTTAAAGAAACGAGTGTGTGTGGCAGCATTAAAAATGCAGTTTTCCATTATGTTTGCCACAGGCGATATTTCTCAATTTGTGTGAGTCAAAAGAAAAGATAGGCTATTAGTTGTTAGCGGGGCCCAGTTTTTTCCCCTGTAGGTTTTTCATGTGGTTCAACACAGAACGCAAATAGATGCAAATTAGGCAGGTGAAGGCAGAATTAAGGATTAATATTCCTTTCACAATAATGCAGAGGAAATAAAGCCCATTTAAATACACGGTACTACTGGAAATCTCTCCCAGAATTTAATGAGTCAATAAAACCCATTTTGTGCATAGGGGTAAAGGGGGAAGGGAACAGAAAAAGTGGAGGAAATAGAATAGAGATTAACCAAAGCCATGTGGAAAATGGTTACCAGACCCGCAGAAAAATTCTCAAAACAAAGGTCAGGCCTCTTCTTCAGGAAGACTACCCCAGCAACAATTTGCAACTATTTGCCTTTTAAAAATCATATTAATTAATTTTGCTATTAAGACCCACATCAGTGGTTATGATGGAATACATCTCACTGCTCTATCTTTGGAGATGTAAAAGTCACATGTTGCAGTGACACGGCCCCAGGTTTGCCGAGCTCCAATCCTCAGAGCAACCTCAGGGGCTGCTGAATTTGCTAACACGTTTCTTTTCTTTCCGTCTGCAGCGTCTCAAGACTTAAATCACGGTCAGGTGAAGGTCAAAGCCACAGATGTAAAAATTGAAAAGGAGGTTACTTAAGTGAAGGTGGAGGCCTTGGAGGAATTAAAACCATCATGTAAATATGAGCCACTTTGATATGGCTCTGGGGAGGTTTCTTTTAAAAAACTAGAAAAGGAAGAGCAATGTGTTTCCCACAATATAACAAGAAGGGTAGAAAAACACACTCCGCAAGTTAAAACTCGGCTTCCACACCAGGGAACTGTAACTGGGAACAAATAATTAGAGTAAAGTTCAGGACAAAGGAGGCGAAATGAGTTCCAGCTGCACAGACGGGCAAGGGGATGGAAGCTGGGAAGTACCACCCACCTGCCCAATGCTCCCCGGCTCTCTCCACCCTTAGGCAAAGTTCTCACCGCAAAAGTGAACTTAAGTATTATTTAAATCCAGCAGGTGAGTCTCAGCAGATCAATTACTTTTTCTTAACAACCTCAAATAAACGGCTGACAACAAATCTCTTTACCCTGGTTTCTAGGAATAAACAAGCAAGGCGTTATCGCGCTTTTGTACACATTTATTTCAAGTATGAGCAAACTTGGCCTTGCTTTTAAAGCCTCAGAGACAACAACCCCAGGACGGAAGAGGGACAGGATTTGTCCCATATACTTTGGTATCTATTGAGCTATGAGCAGAAAATAACCTGGATTTTGGAGAACGATTTTAAAATGTCCCCTAGAAGAAGCCCGGCTAGTTCTTTCTAAGGAATGTGTAAACAGTTTCAATCTATCTCAGGCTCTGAATCTCGACTTTACCTCCTCCAGCTTCAGTGACGGGTCTGGGCGCACAGGCACCCAGAGCAAGGGAACCTTTAGGTATTTTTGTACTTGTTAAAGAAAACCCTACACATGAGGACGTTTAGTTACACTTCTTATTGGGTATTTTACGACTTTCAAAAATCACTGTTTGAACATCTTTGAAGAGTTAGAAAAAAATTTCCTTCTGTCAACTCCTGTTGCAACAATTCTCCGAGGCCTGGACTTGCACGAGGCCGCGCGATTTCAGCGGCGGATCAGGCTTTGAGGTCGAATGGTTTTCTTTCCTGTTTGTGGTTATTTTGGCAAACCTGCTGCTGTATTAGACAGGCATTATCTGATCAACACCCCCAAACAGAACCAGCCAGATAAGCAGAACTATTCACTTAGAAAAAGTCTGCTTTGGCTGGGAGCCCCCCTAGTAAAGGTAATAACAAAAATGAAAGGCAGAATGCCTAGAATCCCTGAGGAGAAATTATTTACATTATTCGCTCTCCACAGGCTGCTTGTGCCCTGCGAGACGCTGTGAGGGTGACTGTTACCTGGTACGCAGTGCCAGCCACAAATCCCATTACTCATTTGTCCTGTATTAACAGGAACAATATCGTTATCAGACAGCACTAATGCAGCATGACAGTAAATTACTAATAAATCATCAAGTTAATACGATGCAAAGAAGCTCCTAGAAAAAAGTGAATACTTCTTTGAGGCTTTCATCATTCCTTTCTTTGAAGGGACGTGGCGTACAGGCTGGGGTACAGGCATAATGACACTCTCTCTTTCTCCCCAGGCCTCCCAACCTCACTGATTTATTTTGAGTAGCTGCTTAGCTTAACTTGCCTATGCCTCAGTTTCCCCATAAACTTCCCTTCTCAAAACAAATTGCAAGTATGAGCTCCTTTAGAAAGGTGTAAAATTTTATAGCACACTCAGGTTCAGCTGGCAGATCCCTACAGATGGCGAACAGTGTTCCACTTCTCTGCGGGCCGATGGCATCAGCCCTGTGCTCATGGCCTTCTCTGCACGGGGACGTCCCTAACCAGGGGGGCTGCTTTGGTCTCCAGTTCTGAGCACAAATACAGAGGGGGAAGGGATGGTGGTTACAGAAAGTTATTTACGAGTCATAAGAAAAACCAGAGGGACCAGCGTGATCCTTTCTACCCTAAATTTTAAGAATTAGACTCCACCACCGTTTCATTTGTTAATGTGTGTACAGATAGGTGGCAATGATGAAGGTGTTTTTTCAAGCAGTGTACTGAGGCTGGGGTGAGGGTTTAGAGAACTAGAGAGGGCATCAGAAGACCCAGTTCCTTTTGAAAAGCAGGCTAAGATTCTGTGAATTCTTTTTCCAACCCGTTCTAAGAGGGCGAGCATGCTATTCAATTGGAGAGAGGGCAGACCAAAGACAAAGGTATAAATCCCGCAGAGAAGCGACCAGGCTGGTGGCTGACACTGTCTTTGCTGCTGTATAGCCTGACACACTGCAACAACGGCACCAAAGAAAACCAGCCTGCACTGTGCCCACTGGACACTGCCCCCAGATACTGTGCTGCTATATATAAACAGCCCTTATCTCACTCTGCAATATTTTTTGCATAATAGGTAAATATCTATTTATGCAATTCAATAATTTCTTTGATTGTTTTTCTTAGCCAGTAGGCCATGGTCTTCCCCATGTCTGTCATTTCTGGTGGTGATAAGAGTATCTCGGCAGAAATATCCACTCATGTGGGCTGCAGGCTCCTGATGGGACCCTACAGGCCTAAACAAATTAATGACCTGTCTTTACAAGGCTAAATTTTACCAAGGAAGGAGTCATTTGGGTACCATGATTACACATTTTTTTCATACCAAAAATGTTTTCCTTGATGAGGGTTTTATGTTGCTAGAGTAAATAAAATCAAAGTCAATCTCGGGGACTAAATTCTAGCTTACACTGATTGTCTCTGAGAAGGATCCTTTCTGGGGAATTTAATGGCTGTGCACACACCCATCCATTACCCCACAGCACAGCAGCCAGTGTTCCCGTAACCTGGCCCAACCTTGATTTCCTTTTTCATCTCTCCCACTCTTTTTCCCTCTTTCAAAACTCATTAATACCTAGTCCTAACAACATTCTCTCCCACAAAAGAACCTCCTGGAAAGCTGCCTTTTCTTTTCTATTTTTTTTTTCTTGAGACAAAATCTCACTTGGTCACTTTGGGTAGAGTGCGGTGGCATCAGAGCTCACAGCAACCTCAAACTCTTGCGTTCAAGTGATCCTCTTGCCTCAGCCTCCCAAGTAGCTGGGACTACAGGCACCCACCATAATGCCTGGCTATTTTTTAGAGATGGGGTTTTGCTCTTGCTCAGGCTGACTTTGAACTCACGAGCTCAGGCAAAAGCCTGTCTTTTCTCATGTGATCTTTCTTCAGATTCTCAAAATCCCAGATCCTTCTGGCCACTTGAGATATGTTCCCATTTCTCCAGCACAATACCCCTCTTCTGGGTTCTTCCAGGGGTCTGTATCTATCTGCTTCACAGCACCTAGCTGTGTGGTTCTGTGTTAGAGCTGGCTGTTACATCTCCTCTCTGCTACTGGAGTTGCAGGTTCCCGCAGGGCAGGAGCCACACTGGGTTCTTGGTTCTAGGTTCTGCAGTGTCTGTGGCTTTGTTCATGACAGGCATTCAGTAAAGATTTAAAGAAGTAATTTAGAGATTTAAAAAGTCTGTCTAGCTGCAAAGTGCTCTGTTGACCAAATATGAAGTAGACGTCAGGTTTAGAATAAGAAAGAAAAGTGAAGAGGAGGATAGTGATAAATATCAAAGAAATTAAGAAAAATAAGTTCCGGCTCGGTGCCTGTGGCTCAATCGGCTAAGGCACCAGCCACATACACCTAAGGTGGCGGGTTCGAATCCCCAGCCTGGGCCCGCCAAACAACAATGACGGCTGCAACCAAAAAATGGCCGGGCGTTGTGGCCGGCGCCTGTGGTCCCAGCTACTTGGGAGGCGGAGGCAGGAGACTCGCTTGAGCCCAGGAGTTGGAGGTTGCTATGAGCTGTGATACCATGGCAGTCTACCCAGGGGGACAGCTTGAGGCTCCGTC
>CAUYQV010155809.1:0-10233 GCA_963574575.1 Galagoides demidoff | reverse complement strand
TTTATATATTTATTTTAACACACAAACTTTTTTATTTTTTTTCATATTTTGGTCTGTGCTTGGTTGGAATCCGTCAGCTCCAGCATATGTGGCCAGCGCGCTAATCCTTTGAGCAAAAGGCTCCACCCCATAATTTTATATTTTTATTTGCCAAATCAGACAACTCTAAGTCCAGAGTCATCTCAAGCCGTGCTCCCCCAACATGGCATCAAGTAAGGCTGGTGAGTTGAACTCTTGGTGCGGTGGAGCTGGCCGCTCCCTGGGCCTGGAAGGTGCTCCCCCCGCCTGTTTCCTCTGGGTCTCTGCTCACACGCCAGCTACTGAGAGCAGCTCTCTGACCATCCAATAAAGTAGGCCCTCCCTCTGTATTTCTTACCCTGTTCTGTCTTCCCCAGAGCACGATGCCACCTGCCATGGCACACATCCATTTGTTTACTGTTCTTTGTTCCAGGATGACAGAGGTCTTATTTGATTCACTATGAATCTCAGGGCTGAGACTTGTGCCTGGCACATAGTAGGTACAAAATGAATACCTGTGAGTAGAAGCCAGCAGCGCATCCTTCCGTCTCGGCTTGCTGCCCCAGACAACCACACGGGAAGTGGCCAGATGTGCTTCCCTGGGTCTGCAAAGCTCAGGGGCACCTCAGAAACCAGAGGGCACTTTTTAAACATTTTTGAAGCACAGGAGGGTGGAGCTGAGGCATCACAGTTGAGTGGGCAGAAGCTAGCTTGCAGGTCTGAGGATCTGTATTTGCACAGATACCACCTGGGGAGGGCACAGAATTCCCCCCAAACCGCACTTCTGTCATCAAGGTCATGCTGCAGAGACCCCTCTGGCACATCTGGGATGTGTGAATGCTGGTCATCCCCCAGAGGGAGGAGGCCTGCACGGTAAGCCCCTTCCCCCGTCACGGCTCCTGTCTGTAACCTGGGCCAGCCAGGCTCAGCCTCAAACATCCCAGGCAGAGGAGGGTCTCTCAGGCTCCTTTGGGAATTTTAAGGAAGCTACAAGCTCTCTTGCTTGAGTTGACACATTTCACATAACTTTGTGTAGGGTTTTCACAAACCTACAGGCCTTCTGCAGACCCCCAGAAGCTGTGTGCTCAGGGTAAAAATACCGGTTGTCTAGCATTTCCTATCCATGTGGGAAAAGATTCATGATGACCTAGGTGTGCAGTGGGGGACATTTGAGGAAAGAAAGAAGGAAAGAGCAAAAGATAGACCTGAACTAACAGAAAGAACCACACCAAAATGTTGATTATATTTAATGCTGGGTAATAGGACCAGAGTGATTTTTAAAATTTTTCTTTAGTCTTTTCAACTGTTCAGCATCAAACGTGCATCACTGTTGTCACTGGGGAGGAGAGACCGACAAAATCATAGGGAGGGGGTAGGGCCAGGCCATGAGAGGCTATGAGGATCAGAGGTGGTGGAAGGCTCTGTCGTGCCTGGCCTGAGCCTCCATGTTGCCACCCATTAAGTGGGAACAGATGGTGACAGCGCAGCCAGGGGTGAGAGGGGGACGTGCATTGCACACACAGAGGGGAACTCAGCCCCAACCTGACAGCTGCCCCCAACCCCAGCCTCTGGGGAGGCAACTTCAGGTTCTTTGATCTGTTTCCTCGAAAGGGGGAAACCAAACTTCAGGGTGGGAGCTAGGAACAGGGGGAGGGCGGCAACTTCCCCTCAGCCCCTCCAGGAAGTCTGGAGGTCTGCTCCCCACAGTGACAGGACCGCTTTCTGAGGATCTCTGGCTTCTAAGTCCTATGAGAAACCAGAGTTGAAGAGGGGTCTCCTGAAGTGGGTTGATGGCCAAGTCTAAGCCTGTGGGCCAATCCCCAGAGTCCAGGGGACACTATTGAAACTGCCTGCCAATGACTTGCCCCCATTTGAATTCACTGAAGCCTTTTGGCCCCTCAAATGGTAGCAAAACTTCTGAGAGTTTATAGTGCCGGCCCTGGGTGCTCAGCCAGCCTACAAGGCAGACGGCCATCTAACCCCGGAGGCAGGTGTCCTCAGGGCCCGGGCCCTTGCTGCTCACTGCCTGGCCTGAATCCACAGCCACTCTAGCTGGGTGCTGGGATGGCACCCATTTCACAGATGCAGGGGTTATGTCACTTGCTGTGGCCATATCACTTGAACCAGGTCGGCCTGTGTGACAAGCCCAGGCCTTTTCCAACAGCGAACTCACCACAGTTTGGTTCAATAGACACACGCTGAGCAGCCAGCGTGGCCAGCCCAATGCTGGACCCTGGCCCAGCTGTGCCTCCTGACAGTGAAGTTCATGACATTAGGCCCTTGCACGGCCAATAACCACAAATCAGCTGGCTTGAAACCACAGAAAGGTATTCTCTCAGAGTTCTGGAGGCCAGAAGTCTGAACCAAGGAATGGCTCCAGGGGAGAACCCTGCCTGCCTCTACCTGGCCCTGTGGCCACATCTCCCTGACCTTTACCTCCGTGGTCATGGCCACCTCCTTGTCTGGGTTATTTTCTTTGCCCTTTTCATATAAAGGCACATACGATGGGGTCCACGAACAATGCCATATAATCTCGTCCCCAAATCCTTATTACATCAGCTACCATCTAAGGCAATATTCACAGGTTCTGAGGATGAACGTGACCATATCGTTTTGGAATGAGATTATTTAATACTCAGAGCTCATGATTACCAATAACCTAATGAGGTCTGGATGCTTATATACCCTTCTTCATATGTTGGGTAAATGATTTTTAGGGGGAATGAGAAGACCAGGAGGCAGGCATTACCTCGTGGATGAGCCTCTTTGGAAACTGAAGGAGATGGGAGAACAAACAGTGGCCTGGGCAAAGTTCAGAGTTTAGTTTGTCTGGGCTCTAAGTACAATGCTTTGTTTTCAGTCTCTTTCTCTGTGACATGAGTTTCTATCTTCTTGAAATTTCAGGGGAAGGATGGAAGGTAATTTCTGGGAGGCCTAATTTCTGATAGATAAGGGAACTTCAGCGAAAGCTTCATCCTGGGCTTTGGGAGAGGCAGAGGGGTGAGAGCTGGGTTGGGCAGACGATGGTTGGTGAGGCAATTTCTTGAGTTCAGCATGTCAAGATGCTGTAAATCAGGCCAGGTCTTCTGAGCCCCAACAGAAAGGCCATTCGCGGAATAAAGAACAGTGGGCAGTCAAGTGCTGCTTTGGAAGCTGGGGCATCTGTGTTGTCTGTGGGCCCTCTGAGTGGAAGGATCTGGTATTTCCATACATACTGGCTGTTCTCTATTCTTCCCTGTGCACCTGGGGGCTCACCCTGTGGCCTGCCTCACCCAGCCTCCTTGGTCTCTACCCTCCGGGTGGGCTCAGCCAGAGGGAGGCACTGAAAGAAGTCCCCCCACCCCCGCCAGCTGGGGCTGGGGATGCGTCTGCATCTTTTCCATGAGCCATCCCCTCTCCTAGAACTGCTGGGTTCCCATAACATCCCCTTTCCCTTACCTCTTCAGGCTGGTGGTAATGGCTTCCCATTTTTGCTAGACTCTGGGTGCATCACCACCAGCTCCATTAAACACGCCTCAGTTAACCCTTTAAGGGTGCCACCTGTTCCCTGCAGGACCCTGACTGATACACTCAATATAGATGCATCAGTTTTGGGGTACCTCACTCTGTTTCACTGGCTTAATTTTTTTATTTGTTTGTTTTGTTTTGTTTTTTGAGACAGTGTCTCATTATGTCACCCTCAAAAGAGTGCCATGGCAACACAGCTCACAGCAACCTCCAACTCTTGGGCTTAAGCAATTATTTGCCTCAGCCTCCCAAGTAGCTGGGACTACAGGCGCCCACCACAACGCCCAGCTATTTTTTGGTTGTAGTTGTTATTGTTGTTTGACAGGCCCAGGCTGAATTTGAACCTGCCAGTTCCAGTATATGTGGCTGGTGCCCTAGCTGCTGAGCCATACTGGCTTAATTTTTTAGTCTTTATTTTGTTCCAGTACCTCTCTGACTTCATTAGCTCAACATATTCTAGATTCTGGTACCTGAATTTCCCATCTTTGCTCCTCTTGTACAGAATTGCGTTGGCTTTTCTTGGCCATTTCTACGCCAACTTTAGAAACTGTGTGTCAACGTCTGTGAGAGATCTGGTTGGGGTTTTGATTGAAATTGCCAAATAAAATTTATAAATGCATTGGAGAAGGATTAATCTCTTTTGAAAATTGAGTCTTCCCAAACATAAACGAGATCTATTTGACATTCTTAACCTCAGACAAAATCTTCCCCACAATCTAGAAAACAGAAAGGAAGGCGTCGAAGGCACACATTCACCTCTGCTTTCCCAGCTGTAAGGGATCGTTTCTTGGTTGGCTGCTCGTGGTGTGTTTTTTGTTTTGTTTTAGACACAAACCTACAAAGTCAAAGAGAACAGAAGAAGAGATAACAGCAACAAAGGGTAGGAACCCAAAAAGCAGCTGTAGGAGAAGCCGCCGACCTGGCAGATCTGAGAGACCCAAATCCCTGCAGACACAGCCCTGGGGAGAGCCAGACAGCAACTCAGCTTCCTACGCTGCAGAACCCACAAAGGCTCGGGGACTGGCAACTCAAGAGACGTATCTAGAAATGGGGGTGAAGAAGGGGCTGAGAACAGGAGGCATATTTAAAAGTCTGTTTCAGACGCCGTTAGTCCTCAAAGTCTTCTCCCCATCCCAGTAGAATATTGGAGGTTTATTTTCTGGAGAGAGAAAAACAGTGGGGATCTGGACAGAAGGGGACCAACCACATAAAACACAGTGGCCACTGTACAGAAAATGAATGATCAAGAGAATGTGACATATACATATTTACGATCCTCTTGCCAGGAGGAACATGGTCAGCCAGTCCAGTTCCTTCCAAGCAGATTAGAAGAATCCCCCCCTAGGGAATCTGAATAGACTAGGATGAAAGAACTGAAGATACTGACCAAGGAAATGACCTGGACAGACCCTGCACCCCGTGATGTTCAGCGTCTGCAGTCCCTGTGCAATTACACAGAGCTTCCAACCAGGGTTCAGTACCCCACTAGTAAAAAGGGTCAGACAGCCAAGGATCATCAGCCTTATGAAGAAAACTCTACCCGGAAAGACAAGATAAAATAAAAAAGATTTTTAAAAATACCAACCTGAAGGAAACACAAAGGAGATAAAAAATATATATATATATATTTTTTTTTTTTAATTGAATGGTAACTATGTACATTAATGCACTTCTAGGGCACAGTGTGGGGTTTTCACACACAATCCGAAATACTTCCATCAAACTGGTTAACACAGCCTTCATGTCATTTTCTCAGTTATTGTTTTAAAATGTTCACATTCTACTCTTAGAAAGATTCACTTGTACCCCTGTAAGATAAACCTCAGAAGTGATCCCGCCAATCCCCCTCCCTCCACCCATTCTCCCCTCCCCTCTCCCTCCCGAGATAAAATATTTTTTAAAAAATTCTCTCACGGCTCAGCGCCTGTGGCTCAATCAGCTAAGGCGCCGGCCACGTACACCTAAGGTGGCGGGTTCGAATCCCCAGCCCGGGCCCGCCAAACAACAATGATGGCTGCAACCAAAAAATGGCCAGGCGTTGTGGCGGGAGCCTGTGGTCCCAGCTACTTGGGAGGCGGAAGCAGGGAAGACTTGCTTGAGCCCAGGAGTTGGAGGTTGCTATGAGCTGTGATGCCATGGCACTCTACCCAGGGGGATAGCTTGAGGCTCCGTCTCAAAAAAAAAAAAAAAAAAGTATCACATCTTGGCTCGGCGCCTGTAGGTCAAGCAGCTAAGGTGCCAGCCACATACACCTAAGGTGGCAGGTTCGAATCCCCAGCCCAGGCCCGCCAAACAACAATGATGGCTGCAACCAAAAAATGGCCGGGCATTGTGGCGGGCACCTGTGGTCCCAGCTACTTGGGAGGCTGAGACAGGAGACTCGCTTGAGCCCAGGAGTTGGAGGTTGCTATGAGCTGTGATGCCATGGCACTCTGCCCAGGGGGATAGCTTGAGGCTCTGTCTCCAAAAAAAAAAAAAAAGTATCACATCTTGTTTTGTTTATCCCTGCCCCATTAAGTGGAGGGTGTAGATAACAGAAATTAGTAGAAAGTGAAACAGGAAATGGTACAGTGATCATCTGAGTTCTTTTTCATTATCTCAGGTACTGTATTATGTAATTGTATCATACTCCCATTGGTGAATCATTGACTAGTTTTTGGAAATCTTTTTGCCGTAGAGATTTATTTTTGATTTCATCTACTTCCACCGTAGACATTGAAAAATAAAAACTAACATGGGCTGAGTAATATGGGCATCATTCAAGTGCTTTATGAGTATTGGCTCACATTAATACACTAAAATCTATGAAGTATTATAACCTGATTTTAGATGAGTAAATTGAGGAACTGAGCAGTTAAATTACTTGTCCAGGGCAATAAGAAAGTTGAGGGAATTGAACCCAGGAATTACTTAGCTTCTGAACTTGAATTTTTAGCCACCTCATTAATTGTGTGAGTTTCATTATACTCTGATCAGAAAAGCAGGATTGTGGTAATAAAATTTCTGTGTCTGAGGGAAGTAGTTTCCTTTTGTGTTTGGTTTAGAAAAAGTTGCCTAGGCTCAGCACCTGTATAGCTCAGCAGCTAGGGCACCAGCCACATATACTGGGGTTGGAGGGTTTGAATCCGGCCCAGGCCTGCCAAACAACAATGATAACTATTTAAAAAAAAAAAAAAAAGCTGGGCATTGTGGCTGGTGTCTGTAGTCCCGGCTACTTGGGAGGCTGAGCCAAGAGAATCTCTTAAGCCCAAGAGTTTGAGGTTGCTGTGAGCAGTGACGCCGTGGTACCCTACCAAGGGTGATATAATAAGACTGTCTCAAAAAAGAAAAAGAAAAAGTTGCCTAATAAAGTTTGCAATAGTAGTTGTGTCTATTTGTATTTAAGAAACAACTGGTAGGAGGTGCCCGTAGCTCAAAGGAGTAGGGCGCTGGCCCCATATGCTGCAGGTGGCAGGTTCAAACCCAGCCTGGCCAAAAACTGCAGAAAAAAAAAGGAAACAACTGGTTTATACTCAGCTCTGCAGACAGATATTTATTATTGAGAATGTACTGTGGGCCAAGCAATGTTTTTGGTGTGGGATGTGTGTGGTAAGGTGAACAAAACAAAAACAGCTGCACTGTGGAGTTCGGACTCTACATGGAGGCATGTAGATAATTGTGTTATTTAGCTGGACACAGTGGCTCACACCTGTAATCCCAGCACTTGGGAGGCTGACGCGAGTGGATTGCCCAAGCTCAGGAGTTTGAGACCAACCTGAGCAAGAGTGAGACCCATCTCACTCTAAATACCTATCTCTAAAAATAGCTGGGTATTGTGTCAGACACCTGTAGTCCCAGCTACTTGGGAGGTTGAGGCAAGAGAATTGCTTAAGCCCAAAAGTTTGAGGTTGCTGTGAGCTATGATGCCCCAATATGTGACAGAGTGAGACTCCATCCTCCCCTCCCCCCGAAATTGTGTTATTTAGCCTGTTCCAAGGGCATAAATGTTACATGGTAGCAGGGTAGGGTGGTGGTGGGAGTTACAATTTTAATTTAAGAGGTCAGGTAGGCCACTTTGAGAAGGTATTTGAGCTGACCCTTTAAAGTGGGAGTGAGAACAACCATTGCAGGGGCTCCAGGGGTCGGGGAATGACAGGATTGGGTCTCTGGCCTTTGAGAGGCTGGTGTTGGTGGTAAGATAAAGCTGGTAATACTCTGAGACAGCATTTAAGTGCTGAAATATAGGAACTGAGAGAGAAGGCACTGTGTGTATTGGCAGGGTCAGTGAGGGCTTAGGGGAGAAAGGGTCTCTTAGAGATCTACATTGGTGTCTGTGTAGCCCTGAGCCTGTGCCAGACTGCTCCACATTAACCAGCATGGTATATATCTGACTAGCAGTAGGGAGCCACTGTGGGTTCTTGGGCAGGGATTGACGTGATGACATTGAGTGCTGAGGCAGGCTCTACTACATGATGGTGAGGGATGATTGACACTGAGGAAGATGGGTGTGTGACGTGTGACTCCAGGATGCACAGCTGCATATGATTGGTTGGGCACAGAGGCCCCATTTGTCATGGTAATCAGGGCTTGGGCTATTGATGTTGTGGGCTGAGGCGCTCATCCTGTAAGTCCTAGTTCTCTGGGAGGCTGAGGTGGCAGGGATAACCTTGAGCTCAGGAGTTCAATACTACTCTGAGCAAGATCAAGACCTCGTTTCTACTAAAAATAGAAAAAAAATTAGCTGGGGGTTGTGATGTGGACCTGTAGTCCCAGCTACTTAGAGGCTGAGGCAGTAGGATTGCTTGAGCCTGAGTGAGTTTGCTGTGAACCAGGCTGCTGAGGTCATAGCGTTGTAGCCTGGGTGATGGAGTGAGACTCTGTCTCAAAAAAAAAAAAAAAAAAAAATCGGCCTTTTTATGTTGGTCTCAAAATACGTTACGTATTAAGGATGTCCTGAGCTAAACTGAATAAATATGAATTTGGGGATTTTAAATTATCACTCAACTTTATCTTGTGTGATTAAATTTAAACATTAAAAGTAGGCTCTGGAAGAGAAGTGATAATCTAAGTTTGAGATTATATTCGGGTTGAGGTTTTAATCCGGTAGAATACTTAGGGTGAATATCTGAGAGATCAGTTGGTAATTGATGGCTTTGTACTTGTGCCCTTAGTAGTGTCATTCTTTGAATAAACATTTACACCAGTCACTATATTAAACATTCATTACGAATTCATAATCGCTCTGACATTTGAAGAACTATTTCTTTTAGTGGTTTTGCGTTCCTCTGAAACAACTGTTAAAGTTTGTTCTTTTTCAATAGGGTGATTCCGAAGAGAATGTGGAGGAGCCTTCTGAAGAACAGAGGTAAGGAAAAAAATGGGAGTGAATATTTGCAGGCTAAATTTTCCTGCCCACTTTGGGTGTTCTCTCAGAAGTCTTGGTATATGTCCGTGTTTATTTAATGTTATCTGTAATACGTCTTTGTTAAAATTATACAACAAGCTGTGAGAAACACCCCCTCTCCTCACCCTCTGTCAGTTTCACTTTTCCCATGCTTCCTTACGCCTGCCTCTTATTCACACGTCTTCTGGAGTGTCAGGCACCATGCTGAGTGCTGAACATAAATGCTGAGCAAAACCTGCATTGCCCTTTGGTTACTGTAAACGATATAATGAGAATTGTGATGAGCGCTTTCGAGAATTACATTGCTGTGGCAGATAAGGTGGTCAAGTGAAGCTCCTCTTCGGAGGTGACATTCCAGCTGAAGGCTGGAGGATGTAGGGCAGCCACAGAGCAAGCTGGGGAGCATGCTTTGGCAGAGAGAATGGCAGGTGCAAAGGCCCTGAGGCTTGGAGTACTGGCAGCTGCCTAGGAACATGGAGAACCCCAGCCAGTGTGGTTTGTAGCATTGTGTCATGAGAGAGGACTGAGGAGGCCACAGGAAGGAGTTTGGAGTTTTATGTTTGAGTGTAGTGTGAGTTGTTAAAAGATTTTAACAGGGGGCTAACAAATCAAAAAATGTAAATTACATTTTAAAGAGAATACCTTGGTCATGGGACAGTCTTGGTTAGTTATAAAACTGGATCCCTTAGAGGTACCTGAAGACTCCCTAAGTAGAATCTGGGAAGGATGGTAATGTTCAAGAAAGCAGCTTCCTTGTGGCTCACGTTTGTAGTCCTACTACTCTGGGAAGCCAAGGTGGGAGAATCTCTTGCGTTCAGGAGTTTGACACCAGCCTGAGCAAGAAGGAAACCCTGTCTCTAGTAAATACAGAAAAATTACATGGGCATTGTGGCGGGTGCCTGTAGTCCCAGCTAGTAGGGAGGCTGAGGAAGGAGCATCTCTTGAATGCAGAAGTTTGAGGTCCCTGTGAGTTAGCCTAATGGCATGGCACCTTAGCCCAGGCGATAAAGTGAGACTCTGTCTCAAATGGAGGAGAAGAAGCAACTTCCAGATCTCCAGGGTCCACATATTCTAAAATCAATGCAAGTTTTAAGTGACCATTTCCTGTCTTTCCTTTCTTTTTTTTTTTTGAGACGGAGCCTCAAGCTATCCCCCTGGGTAGAGTGCCATGGTATCACAGCTCATAACAACCTCCAACTCCTGGGCTCAAGCGAGTCTCCTGCCTCCGCCTCCCAAGTAGCTGGGACCACAGGCGCCCGCCACAACGCCCGGCTATTTTTTGGTTGCAGCCATCATTGTTGTTTGGAGGGCCCAGGCTGGGGATT
>CAUYQV010155808.1:0-13497 GCA_963574575.1 Galagoides demidoff | reverse complement strand
AAAATGGCCTGGTATTGTGGCGGGCGCCTGTGGTCCCAGCTACTTGGGAGGTGGAGGCAGGAAGGAGACTCGCTTGAGCCCAGGAGTTGGAGGTTGCTATGAGCTGTGATGCCATAGCACTCTACCCAGGGGGATAGCTTGGGACTCCTTCTCAAAAAAAAAAAAAAAAGATCTAACTCAAATCAAATGACCTGCAGGACCTTGTACAGTTTATATGGTCTGACCAAAAGTGAACAGATTACATGTGTAGGGAATGGAGGCGCCAAGGAACAAACCAGAAGAGCTGCATAAGAAATACCAGTTGGTAGCAGTTACCATCACTCTGCCCCTTCTAAGCCTTTCTCTCTGCTCTTGGTTGGCTGCATCTGACTAAGAAGGTACCCACACTGGTCTTAGACACAATATTTTGTAGATAAATCCACTGGAAACAAAGGCATAAGCACTCACGACATATTTGCCAATGACTTTGACTTTATTTTGCACAATCATCTTTCAGCCAAGAGAAAAAAAATTATCAGTTCACCCTCCATTCTTCTGGGTATATACTTTGGCACAAAGGGTAGGGTTGCCTACACTCTCACTGGGGATGTTTATTATTCTTTTTTTTTACTCCAAGCCTCCTGCCAACCAGCAGAAACAAAACCCCAACACATAGTTGGGGAAGGAGGGAGCATCCCAGAGCTGAGTCAGTCTGTCAGTGTGACCACTGAGACAGCCAAGCTAGGTGAAGTTTCCTCAGCCCTCTGCCCCAACCCTAGCCTTACATTTCACGCCCTAGAGGCTGGGCTCCTTGTCCCAGAGAGCAGGCAGATCTTTTTTTTTTCACTCTTAAGCAAAATTCAGGAATGTGAAGCCATCCCATAATCCTGAGTTTAGACTGACCTTGACCTTTAACATACATGTTAAAGAAAAATGTTGCTGGGGTATAAAGGTGCTTTCCTTAGAAAATAACTTGCCATAGGGAATTTTTATTGCCCCTATACTTAACTATAGCAACCAGAGGCCAACACAAAATCATTATTCAAGCCGCTGACCTTAATTCCCAATTCTTTAGGAGGTGCTGGAGCAGTTCCTTGGTCAGCTTAGAAGCCACCTTGCCCCAGAAAAGGGTGCTGAACATGTTTGACAGTACAGACAAATCGTTCCTCCAGAACAACGAACAGTCAAGTAAGGATAATTACAAGCAAGAGGGTTTCTGGCGAAACTACAAATCCTACTTTATAAGATCAAAGCCGACAAAGAGAAAATCCAAAAGTTCTGGTTGTATCCACTACTTCCTACTTCTACTGTCCTCACATTGGCCTCAGAGACCAAGGCTGGGAGTCATCCAGCAACCTCCCTTCCCCACGGAGAGGAAAAGCTTAAAGGCCAGAGCCACTAACTTAGGGATAAGCCTTCCACTTACTTCTCATAGCGCCGATAAGTGCGTTGCCATCTTTGATCACATCTTTGATGAATTTATTGGTCCTCTCCAGCTCCTGCTCATAACACTTGAGCCTCTCACGAAAATCCGGGCTGTCCAGGTAGCAGTCGCTGAACTCCAGCGGGGGATGCCCCATGGTTCTGATGGCGTAGGAGAAAGAGGAAAGACACAAAGACCCAACAGCATCAGTGGCAGAGTGGGAGAAGTAAAACGGATGGACTGAGAGCAAGACCCACTTATCCTCCCTCCCTTTGGAGAACAGGTACCTATTCCAGTGAGACTCCTGGGGAGCGCTGGCTGGTAGGAGCACAAGCGGTCCTGCAGTTGCTTGGGGGACAGGCTGAGCTAACTATTGCAGTTGGATCCCGGCAGGGTGCTGCCTAGCAAGCAGAATACCCCCTAAGCATCGCTGCCCCTGATAGGCAGCAAAAGCTGCAGCTCGGGTAACCTCCGGAAACTAGCCGGAGCCTTCCTGAGCAATTACAAACGTAACACTTCGGTCAGCCCAGGGTGTAGGAGGGGATGGGCGCCGGGACAGGAGGCAGCCTCTCCTCGTTCTGGAGCTTAGCAGATTTCCTCTGCGGAACTCCGCAGGCAACCCAGATTGCACTGTCCCCTCCCCCTTCTGAAAGCCAGGGCCTGGGCCCGCCCCGCCCCAGCAAAGCCTGAGCGCCAAGCCCCAGTACTCAGGCTCCTTCTTCAACTCTCTTCCTTGTACCCAAGGGTTGCTTTGCCAGGGCCCGCCGGCTGCTTTGAATTCTTCCTTGTCTCAGGGAGCCGACCTGTGTTCTGTTTGCCGCCAGAGGGTTTAGCCGCGACGGTGATAAAACCTAGGCTTCCTCCACAGACACCGGAGCTGGAATAGGAGAGCGATGGCCCGACGCACAATAGCTGCGGTGGCCCAGCGCTTCCCTGCGGAAACCGGGGAGCAGTCAGCGCCCTAGGACTCCAGCTGGAAAGCGTGGCGGCCTGGGAGATGTAGTCTTTCCGTTTTCATGCCCCTTGACTCCTCCCTGTGATCTCCTCTGCCGCCCCGCTAGGGCGGTTACTCTCCCAGAACAGCATTCCCAGCCTGCCCCAGGCTAGCTGGCGGGGGCCAGCCCCAAGGACAGGTGCGCAACAATGGAGTCTGTGGGGAAAGTTTCTGGAACTAGAGCCAGAACCCAGGAGAAATTAGATGATGGGAGGCTGTGTCTCACTTGTCATTATTCGTCTGAGTTGTGGATTCTTTTTTCTTAGCTTCTTACCAGCCCCCCTCGAACCTACCTTTTTTTTTTTTCCCTCTACAGTTTTCTATTTCTCCCGCTTGGAGAATAAGCGCTCTAATTCCCATGGGCCTTATACTTGAAGGGTTGACTCCTACTATAGAGTTTATTAGGCTCAGAACTCCCTACCAAAGAAAGGGAGGCTGTAAAATGAAGTTAACTTTTTCCTGAATAGGACCTCAGTGCATGGATTTTGTGACCCAAATAATTGCATAAACTGATAATTAAAGCATATTATTTTCCATATGTAAGGGAAAAATGTAAGTAAAGAATGTTATAAATTGTCTTGGAGCTTAGCAAAGAGTCCTCTTGTTCATTTTCTATTTTAGGAAAACCGCGGCTGCTCTTGAAAGCAGCTTTGTTGAGATTAAGAGTAGCTAGAGGCTTGAAAACTGAAAAAATAGTGTGTACATAGGTAAAAAGAACCACTTTGGTTTTGCAGAAGTATTTAGACTAGATTGCCCTTCATGGAAGGCCAAGAGAAGCCAGAATTGACGGGGATTGTAGTTGTAAACAGAGTAACAAAGGCTAAACCACCTCTGTTAGTGTCCTGTTGCTGCTACAAGTTACTGCAAATGTGGCGGCTTAAGTCAATATAAACTTATGTTACAGTTCTGGAAGTCAGAAATCAGAAATGAGCCTCACTGGGCTAAAATCAAGATGTCAGAAGGGCATCTGGATACTCGAGGGGGAAATCCATTTTCTTACCTCTTCCAGCTTCTAGAAGATGTCTACATCCTTTGGCTAAATACCTCCCTTCCCTCATCTTTAACACTACCTCACTCTCAGTCTGATTCTCCTGCCTCTTTCACTTACAGAATCCCTTATGATTACATTGGGTACATGGGATAATCCATGATAATCTCCCCATCTCAAGATCTTTAATCTACCAGGACTCTGGGAGGCAGAGGCACAGGATAGCTCACAAGATGGTGACCAGCCAGAGCTAGAACGAGCCCCCCATACCGTGAGAGAATCGCTTGAGCCCGGGAGTCTGAGGTTGATGTGAGCTATGATGCCACGGCACTGTACCAGGGTGACAAAGTGAGACTCTCTCCCTCCAAAATAAATAAATAAATATAGAAATAAAAAAATCCTTAACTTAATCACACCTGGAAAGTTCCTTTTGCCATGTAAGATGATATATTTATAGGCTCCAGATATTAGGACATGAACATCTTTGAGAGGAAAGCATTGTTCCAACTACCACACAACCTATAATCCTATAACACACCTCACTAATCCTCAGAACAGCCCTATGAGATTGATATTATTATTAGTAGTTTTTTTGAGACAGAGTCTCACTCTGCTACCCAGGATAAAATACATAGTGTCAGCAAAGCTCACAGCAACCTCAAACTTCTGGGTAACAAGTGATCCTCCTACCTCAGCCTCCTGAGTAGTTGAGACTATAGGAGCCCACCAGGATACCTAGCTAATTTTTCTATTTTTAGTACAGAGGGGTCTCACTCTTACTTAGGTTTGTCTCAAACTTCTGAGCTCAAGCAATCCTCTCCCCTCAGCCTTCCAGAGTGCTAGGATTACAGGCCTGAGCCACCACACCTGACCATTGTTATTATTTTATCAGTTTAAAAATGAGAAAGCTGGCTCAGTGCCCGTAGCTCAGTGAGTAGGGCCCGGATGGCATATACCAAGGGTGGCAGGTTCAATCCCGGCCCTGGCCAAACTGCAACAAAAACATAGCGGGGCATTCCCATAAGTATTCCCAGCATTTTGGAGGCCAAGGAGAGTGGATTGCCTGAGTTCACAGGTTCGAGACCAACCTGAGCCAGAGCCAGACCTCTTCTCTAACAATAGTTGGGTTTTGTGGCAGATGCCTGTAGTACCAGCTACGTGAGAGCCTGAGGCAAGAAAATTGCTTAAGCCCAGGAGTTGGAGGTTGTTGTGAACTATGACACCAAAACACTCTACCAAGGGTGACAAAGTGAGAAACTCTGTCTCAAAAAAAAAAAAAATTCTGGGCGGTGCCTGTGGCTCAAAGGAGTAGGGCTCTAACCCCATAAATTGGAGGTGGTGGGTTCAAACCCATCCCGGGCCAATAACTGGAAAAAAAAAAGAATTCTTGATTAAATACTTGTAAAAGAAGTTCAAAGTACAATAAGAACATTCTTTGTTTTTACTCTTTTTTTTTTTTTTTTGATAAACATGATTTAGGCTTGGTGCCCGTTGCACAATGGTTACAGCACCGGCCACATACACTGAGGCTAGCAGGTTTGAATCCAGCCTAGGCCAGCTAAAACAGCTATGACAACTGCAAAAAAAAAAAAAAATAGCTGGGCATTGTGGTGGGTCCCTGTAGTCCCAGCTACTTTAAGGTGACCAGACGTCCCACTTTTGGCGGGACAGTCCTTATTTTTAATAATTTGTCCCATGTCCCACAGCGTTTTTAAAAAGTCCCAATTTTTGGAAAGAATGCATGACAAGCCAGGGAACAGTGGGAGAACGGGAAGGGAATATATGATTTTCAGCTGCCATGTGGCTATTTCACCAGGATATGAGTTTTATATTATTTTTGTTAATTTTATAATGTTAAACTTTAATAATAACAAATAATTATTGAGAACTGATTATCAAGAACTGCTTATCAAAGTTCGCATTGTTGATCAGTTGTTAGAATTCAACGAGAAATATGCTAAAGAATAAAATAATACTATACATAATTTTTTAATGTATTATATTTGTAAATTTTACTTATGTTGAAATTTAAAAAATATATTATAATACTATTTTCGCATTCTATAAAAATTTTTGTTGCTCCATATAGACCAAATTTTTAATTAAGAAACACCCCCAGCCCCCAACCCCCAGTCAATGGTGTCCCACTTTACCAATGTTAAAATCTGGTCGGTCACCTTAAGCTACTTGGGAGCTGAGGCAAGAGAATCGCTTAATCCCAAGAGTTTGTGGTTACTGTGAGCTGTGACACCATGCCACTCTACCCAGGGTCACATAGTGAGACTCTGTCTCAAAAAAAAAAAAAAACATGATTTCAGTATGCTTTGGAAGTTTAACTCTAGGTTCAAGTGTTACAGAATGGTAGAATCCAACGAGGAAACTCTTTCTGAAAATTAATCAGCAGCCACATCCCAGGGAAAGATTTTGTCTCCTACTCTTTTTATCTTTAAGGTTTATATATGGGAAAATCCTCAAAATGGACTTTATTTATTTATTTATTTTTAAGACAGTCTCACTTTGTCACCCTCAGTAGAGTGCTGTGGTATAATAACTCACAGCAACCTCAAACTCTTGGGCTCAAGCGATTCTCTTGCCACAGCCTCCCAAGTAGCTGGGACTACAGGTGCCTGCCACAAGACCCAGTTATTTTTAGAGGTGGGGTCTCACTCTGACTCAGGCTGGTCTCGAAGCAGTGAGCTCAAGCACTCTACCCGCCTAGGCCTCCCCGAGTGCTAGGATTACAGACATGCGCGCGCCTGGACTTTAAATGCACTGTGGATTGAGAAATACAAGTACTAAGGGAATGTGTCTAGTGAACACATATGTACAGTCTTCTGCTGTATGTTTCCTTTTAGCAAGATTCCTTTTAGCATTTAGTCATTCAACAAGCGTTTTATGAACATCTGCTATACGATTTGACTTGGAGAGCTTATCCATATATTTTCACTACTATAAAAATTAACATTGTGGGTGGCGCCTGTGGCTCAAAGGAGTAGGGTGCTGATCCCATATGCCGGAGGTGGTGGGTTCAAGCCCAGCCCTGGCCAAAAAAAAAAATATATATATATATCGTTGATATTACTAATGTTAGTTACACTCATGCTTATCTAACTTCCTATACTCAAAGCATTTTACAGTCATCTGTATTATCCTTTATCTAGACAATGAAACCAAAGCACAGTCAAAAACAAATGCCCTGGACCAAATACCTAAGAAGAAACTAGATTAAAATTAGAACTCAGTTCCTCAGATAATAGTGGTATTCTTCAAGCACTATCATTGATGCTTTATATACTTTCTCCCTAACTCTCACAACAACACATAAAGTCATATAGACTGGGGTCTCCAAATTTGTATTGCTATAACCCTTAAAAGAATTTTTAAAAACTATGCATTCACTCATACATTTTTATGTTAACATCTGTATTTTTCATTTTTTTGAGAAAGAGTCTTACCCTGTCACCCTGGATAGAGCACCTGGATTGGTGTCATTGTAGCTCAGAGCAACCTCAAACTCTTGGTCTTGAGCAATCCTCTTGCCTCAGCCTACCCAACAGCCAGGACTACAGGCATGTGCCACTCCCCCCAGCTAGTGTTTCTGTTTGGGGTAGAGATGGGTTCTCCCTCTTGCTCAGGCTGGTCTCAACTCGTGAACTCAAACAATACACCCAACTCAGCCACCCAGAGTGCTGGGATAGCAGGCATGCGTCACCAAGTCCATTCAACAGGTACATTTTTCATCAAGCTTAAATAGTTACAAAGGGTTTAAATTCTAGCATACTCAAGTAATGACAATGATACATTTTATACTTGAAGTCTTCTATTGATCACCACACCAATTTTCTCTGCAACAAAAATATGTCCATAAATAGAAATTGAATTATTTTTATTTTCCTATTGACCATGTCTCCAGGGATAAAAATTCTTTTGGATTGAGTTATAATAGTGATTATTATTCATACACAATAAATAAAAATGATGTGAAGGTATTATACAATATGATTTTTTTTGAGAGAGAGTTTCACTTTGTTGCCCTCAGTACAGTGTCATGGCATCATAGCTCACAGCAACCTCAAACTCTTGGGCTTAAGCCATCCTCTTGCCTCAGCCTCCCAAGTAGCTGGGACTACAGGTGCCTGCTACAATGCCCAGGTATTTTTAGAGATGAGGTCTCACTCTTGCTCAGGCTGGTTTCAACAACTTGAGCTCAGGGTCCCAGAGTGCTAAGATTACAAGCGTGAGCCACTGCACCCCACCTTATTGTATTGGAGTTTTTTGTTTTGTTTGTTTCTGTTTTGTTTTGAGACAAAGTCTCACTTTGTCACTCTTTGGTAGAGTCCTGTGGTGTCATAGGTCACAGCAACCTCAAACCCCTGGGCTTAAGCACTTCTCTTGCCTCAGCCTCCAAAGTAGTTGGGACTATAGGCACCCACCACAACACCTGCCTATTTATAGAGGTTGGGTCTCACTCTGGCTCAGACTGGTCTCGAACCTGTGACCTCAGGCAATCCACCCACCTTGGCCTCTCAAGTGCTGGAATTACAGGTGTGAGCCACCATGCCTGGCTGTTTGTTTTTGTGCCAGGGACTCCCTCTGTCACCTGGGCTACAGTGCAGCAGTGTCATCATACTTCAGTGCAACCTCACACTCCTGCCTCAGCCTCTGATGATGGGTATTCGCCTCATGCCCAGATAATTTTTCTGTTTTTTTAAGGAGATGGGGTTTTGGCTCTGGCTGGTCTCAAACTCCTGGCTTCAAGCAATTCTCTCACCTCCACCTCCCAAAGTATAGCACTAGGATTACAAGCATTAACCACCACAATCGCCCTGCCTGGTCCTGCCCAGCCCCAAGGATTTTTATACCCTGGGCCGAAGCACTACAGTAAGTTTGTTTGTTTGTTTCTTTCTTTCTTTCTTTCTTTCTTTTTTTTTTTCTTATAGCATAACTGTGTACATTAATGCAATCATGGGGTACAGTGTGCTGTTTTCATATACATTTTGAAATACTCTCATCAAACTGGTTAACACAACCTTCATGTCATTTTCTTAGTTATTGAGTTAAGGCATTCATACTCTGCTTTTAGAAAGATTCACTTGTACCCTTGTAAGATAAACCATAGAAGTGACCCCACCAATCTCCCTCTCTCCCCCCATCTTCCCCCTTCACCTCTCCTCTCCTACCCCCTTCCCATATTCTAAGGCTATAATTAGGTTATAACATTCATATGAAAGCTACGAATTAGTTTCAAATTAGGGCTGTGTACATTGGATAATTTTCCTTCCATTCATGAAATACTTTGCTAAGAAGAACATTTTCTAAATGCATCCATATAAACATGAAGGAGTCTTTCTTTCAGACAGAGTCTCACTTTATTGCCCTCAGTAGAGTGCTGCAGCATCACAGCTCATAGCAACCTCCAGGTCTTGGGCTTAAGTGATTCTCTTGCCTCAGCCTTCCAGGTAGCTGTAACTACGGGTGCCCGCCACAGTGCTCCACTATTTTTTTTGTTGCAGTCTGGCGGGGGGGGGGGGGTTGGGTGGGGCTGGGTTCAGTATATAGAGCTGGTGCCCCACTCACTGAGCCACAGGTGCTGCCCAACAGTAAGTTTCTTGACCTTTGGTAGTTCCAGCTACTCGAGAGGATGAAGTAAGAGGATCTCTTGAGCCCAAGAGTTTGAAGTTGCTGTGGGCTATGACACCACAGCACGCTACCCAGGGCACAGAGTGAGACTCTGTCTCAAAAATAAATGAAAAATCAATAAATAAATAAAATAAAAAGATTCTTGACCTTTGAGAGGTATGCTTTCCTACTAAGAGACTGGGAAAGAAAGGTAACTGTTCTTCAGTGAGTAGGTCTATGCAAACCTACTCCTAAAGACCTAGGAAGCTGAGAGGCCTAAGAAAGAGACTGTCAAATCCAGTTTCCCAGAAACATCTAATAGATACTTATGAACGGAAGCCATGTCACCAGTGACAGCAGGATGAGATGTAAATGCCCAAACTGTCACCCCCTTGACTTAGGGCTTATGTACCATAGGAAAGGAATGTGTACGACACCCCACAAAAAAGGCAAGAATTTCCCGAAGGGAAGAATTTAGGTTATGTCAAGGTTGTTTTGACCTAAGGGCAGGATTTATGGTAAGTGTGAGAAACTAAAAGTCTTAGCCTTACTAAGATTCCCTCAAAAAAAAAATCATATTGTATAATACCTTTACATCATTTTTATTTGTTCTGTATGAATTCCCTCACTAATTCCCAAAACTGGTGAATAAGCATCCAAGATGGAGTACCTTTATCCTCCACAGAAAAGAAAACTGAAGGTGAGTTCTCAGGCAAATCATTTTTAGAAAATTAATGGAAGTTCAGTATTTGAAAAATTTGTTCCCAGGCAGCGCTTGTGGCTCAATGAGTAGGGCGCCAGCCCCATATACCAAGGGTGGTGGGTTCAAACCTGGCCCCAGCCAAACTGCAACAAAAATATATCCAGGTGTTGTGGCAGGTGCCTATAGTCCCAGCTGCTCAGGAGGCTGAGGCAAGAGAAAGAATCTCCTAATCCCGAGGGCTGGAGGTTGCTGTGAGCTGTGATGCCACAGCACTCTACTGGGGGCAATAAAGTGAGACTCTGTCTCTAAAAAAAGAAGAAGAAGAAAGAAAAATTGGTTCCTGGTGGCACCTGTAGCTCAAGCAGGTAAGGCACCAGCCACATACACCAGAGCTAGCAGGTTCAAATCCAGCCCGGGCCTGCCAAACAATGACAACTACAACCAAAAAATAGGTGGGCATTGTGGTGGGTGCCTGTAGTCCCAGCTACTTGGGAGGCTGAGGTAAGAGAATCACTTAAGTCCAGGAGTTGGAGATTGCTGTGAACTGTGACACCATGGCACTCTACCCAGGGCACTTGAGGCTCTATTTCAAAAAGAAAAGAAAGGAAAAACTGGTTCCCTTTCAGCTACCTGGTAACTGCATATCCCCTAGAAAGTTTCCATAAACCTTGCTGAATACTTGCATCCTCCCCAAAATTAATACACTGAAATCCTGACTCCCAAGATGTTGGTATTAGGAAGTAGGCTCTTTGAGAATTGGTTGGGTCATGAGGTCAGTGTCTTCATGACTGACATCAGTGCCCTTATAAAAGAGTCTTGAGAGAGCTCCCTGTCCCTTCTATCATATGAGGATACAGAGAAAAAACTCTCCACTTATCCTCCCCCTCCAAGTATCCTCCAGTAGTGTTTCTTGGTGAAAAACAAAGCCATCAACTTAGTTTTCAAAATATAATTTATTTAATGTCTATGTTTTAATAGCCGCCAAAGGCAGAGTGCAAGGGCTCACGCCTATAATACTAGCATTTAGGGAGGCTGAGGCTGAGGCTGGAGGATCTCTTGAGCTCAGGAGTTCCAGACCAGCCTGAGCAAGAGGGGGAGACCCTGTCTCTACTGAAAATAGAAAAATTAGGCCTGGTGCCTCTTGCACAGGGGTTAGGGCACCAGCCACATATACCAGGGCTAGAGGATTCGAACCCACCCCAGGCCTGCCAAACAACAATGACAACTACAACAACAACAAAAAATAGCTGGGTGTTGCGGTGGGCACCTGTAGTCCCAGTTACCTGGGAGACTGAGGCAAGAGAATCACTTAAGCCTAAGAGTTTGAGATTGCTGTGAGCTGTGATGCCATGGCATTCTACCAAGAATAACATAGTGAGACTGTCTCAAAAAATAAATAAATAGGGTGGCAGCCCCATATACCTAGGGTGGCGGGTTCGAACCCAGCCCCAGCCAAACTGCAACAAAAAAAACAGCTGGACATTGTGGCAGGTGCCTGTAGTCCCAGCTAGTCGGGAAGCTGAGGCAAGAGAATTGCCTAAGCCCAAGAGCAGGAGGTTGCTGTGAGCTGTAATGTCACAGCACTCTACTGAGGGTGACAAAGTGAGACTCTGCCTCTAAAAAAAAAAAAATGAAATAAATAAATAATAAAAAAATAAAAATAGAAAATTAGCAGGCCATTGTGTTGGGTACATGTAGTCCCAGGTACACAGGAGGCTGAGACAAGAGGATCACTTAAACCCAGGAGTTTGAGGCTGCAGTAAGCTTTGTCACTCTACCCAGGGCAACAGAGTGAGATTTTGTCTCAAATAAATAAATACATAAATACATAAATATCCACCAAGAATCTTTATTCATAGCAGTCATCATTTTCATATCAGCAGGGCCATACCAAAGCTATCTATTGGTACAGACCTGTTTTTTTTTTCCTTGTGACTCTTTCCTGTAGCCATTTTGATTCCCAATTAAATTATCAATACTCTGGGGCTTGGCACCCATGGCTCAAGCGGCTAAGGCGCCAGCCACATACACCTTAACTGGCAGGTTCAAATCCAGTCCAGGCCCAGCAAACAACAATGACGGCTGCAACCAAAAAATAGCCAGGCATTGTGGCGAGCATCTGTAGTCCCAGCTACTTGGGAGGCTGAGGGAAGAGAATCGCTTAGGCCCAGGAGTTGGAGGTTGCTGTGAGTAGCGACGCCAGGACACTCTACCCAGGGCGACAGCTTGAGGCTCTGTCTCAAAAAAGAGCAGGAGGTTGCTGTGAGCTTGAGTCACAAAAGAGAAAAAAATCCTCTAGGAACACACACACAAAGAAAAAAATACAACAAAAGAAAATTTTAAATCCAAACAGGGTCTATTTTAATTTTAAGAATTTTTTGTAAGATTAAAAAGGCACAGCTGCATACTACTTTTTAACTTCCAGTAAGATATCAATATCTAGCATCCCAGCACAGTATGCAGGGTTAACATCTTAGAAGGTGTGGTAGTAAGCTCCACTGAGATTTCAGAAACTTTCCAGCAGCTTCTAGGGCTCCTGCTGAATAGTGGAACCTAAATTATAATGTTCTACTAATAATTCATGAACTTTCATTTGTATAATAATCACCCAGGAGGCCAGGGCGTGGTGGCTCATGCCTGCAATCCTAAAACTCTGAGAGGCTTAGGCAGGTGGATTTCTTGAACTCAGAAGTTTGAGACCAGGCTGAGCAATAGGAAGACCTCGTGTCTACTAAAAATAGAAAAATAATTAGTTGGATATTGTTATGGGGCGAGATAAGGACCACCGACTTAAATTAGAATTTTAAAAGGAATCTTTTTTTTAAATTCAATCATTTTTATTTCAAATAAATTTTCAAAATCATAAATGGGGTTTTATAATCCAAAGTTGAAACATTTACTCTTCATAGCTTCAGAATTTCACAAGCAATTCTAGAACATGTTTTCCAAATCCAGCCTTCTTTGCTTTCAGACTTCTGAAAAATCTGATATTTGAACTACTCTATTCTAAATGTGTAATTTTAGATCTATCATATGCTTGCTGACAAGAGTTTTCCGAAAACAATCTACAAAATATAAAGAATGGTTTTATACCCAAGAATCAGCAGTGAGAGAAGAAATATTAAACACATACCAAGAAATCATTTATTCATTTAAAAAATAACAGAACCAGTGCTGTTCTCTGTCATAAAAGAGAACATGTAAAATTATTTTTATAGACTTTGGTAATATTTTATTCCCTACACAGGCCTCAGTCCTACTTAATGATCATTTATGCAAAGTAACCACGAGGATTTACTGAGTAAAAATCCCAGGTATGAACATGGCCCTAAATGTGCTATTCCAGGTGACTTTGAGGAAAAAAGCTGCCATAGTAACTTCCCTCAAATGCTTATTTTAAATAAAAATAGCTAATGAAAATATTTGTTAGAGCAACTTTGCCTAGTATATAACATGCTGCTCACCCAACCAAAAAGGACATGAAAACATCCTTTCCTTTTATAGGAAATTTTCCAACTTTACTTTTAAAATTGCATCTTATTCACTTTTGTGGGATTTTTTTGACAATTCTATATTTAAATTTCTAAAATTCTGCATTTCAATATAGTACGAGTTCTTTTTCAAATGATCTTTACAACCCAAGACATTGACACCAGAACGACATTCTCAAGTCTCATTGTTTGACCATAATGAAGTAAAATATGAAAATGGACGGATATCTGAACACAAATATTCCCTCTGCTCTGAAGGAGGGAGCAAACTTTTAATACATGAGCAACACAGAACTCCAT
>CAUYQV010155806.1:0-30616 GCA_963574575.1 Galagoides demidoff | reverse complement strand
GGTCCCAGCTACTTGGGAGGTGGAGGCAGGAGACTCGCTTGAGCCCAGGAGTTGGAGGTTGCTATGAGCTGTGATGCCATGGCACTCTACCCAGGGGGATAGCTTGAGGCTCCGTCTCAAAAAAAAAAAAAAAAAGATGCTCCACATACCATACAATCAGTAAAATACAAATTAAAACAATGAGATACCACTACACACCTATTAGAGTGGCCAAAATCCAGAGCCCTGACAACACCAACCAAGTGCTTGTGTATCATCTCTCTCGCCATGGCTGTAATAGTAACTCAGAACTGAGGGGCCTAAAACCTGCCTTTTCATCATTCCTCCGATCTCTAAGCCTGCTTCTCCCCCAGTGCTCGCCATCTCTGTAAATGGTGCCACAATTTATTTAGCTGCTCATGTCAAAAAGCCTGGGAGGCATCCTTGACTCCTCTCTTTTTTTTCTCTTCTCACATCTCATTCTTCTGCAAATCCTGGGGGCTCTCCTTTAAATTATATCCAAAATCTAGCGTCTTCTCTCTTCCTCCATTAATCCACCCTTCCCTTACCTAGACTACTCTAGGTCTCCTACCTGGTCTTGCGTCCCCACTTTTACCTTCCTTCATTCTATTCTCCACATTGGACTTCTAAAATTATAAATCAGAGAACTAGAAACACATATGGGGAGCCCTATGAGTCCCCTAGGTTGCTGCCTGGGAGTACTTTCTGGCCTGACCATATTGCAGGAAGGGAGAATCCAAGCAGTCTTGCTGAGCTGAGGGGAGCCTGGAGTTTGGGGAGGCTGAATTGGCTGAAATTTGCCAGGTAGAGTAATGAAGAAAAGTAAGAGAGCTGCACAGAACAGTTCTGGAGTCTTGCTGAATATCAAACTATGTATACATAGGATAAAACTCCAAGAGAATGGGGAAAGAATGACCAGAGTCCGGGAAACTAAAAAATTTCCAGAGCTAACACAGGGCTAGAAGATGTTTATGCTCTGATCAGCCAAGGTGTGAGTACTATTGAATTCTGGGGGGATTCAGGAGAAACCTCAAAAGGGTAGTGTTTCAGTTGCAGGGCTATACCAGGTCTAAAGTAAAGGCTACCTTAGACCCTCTGTAATGAACCTTAAACCATGGCTCAAAAGGGGATCAAGCTGAATGTCAAGTAACTTGCCTACCTGCCCCCCCTAAAAAACCCCCAAACCCACTTGTTTTTATAGAATGAAATTGACCACTGAATAATCCAGCTTCCACACAAATACTATCAGAGGTGTTAAGAAAAAGGAAAATGTGACCCAGGTGTTTAAGGGCTTTGCATTTGCTATTATTTCACTTTAGTCATTTCTTTCCCTCAGATATCTGCAAAACAACTCAGTTTATCTGTGTTTTCAAACATTACCTCCTTATAGAAGCCTTCCCTGATACATAAAATTGTCACCGTCTGCCAGGTGCAGTGGGTCACACCTGTAATCCTAACATTCTGGGAGGCCAAGGAGGGTTCAGTAAATGCCACGAGAATTATATGTGTAGTGGCCTAGCTTTATCTAGTTATTAAATTTACACAACCCTATGGCATTCCTATGGCCCTTCTCATTATAGACATTATTTATCAATTCAAGGGACATTTTTTGAATACCTACCATAATAAACATAAAGGTAGATGAAACATGCACTGTGTGCAAGCCAAGGTTGGGTCTATGACTTTGAATCCCTGCCTTTGTGTAAGCAACTGGCTTGTATAACTATGGTGCTGCAAGATATTACAAACCCAGTATCTACATGTTAGGACCAGGGGTAGGAGCTTATAGGGCTCTTAGTCTGATCCTAAAGTTGTATGAAAGGCAGCAAGCCCTCACTTCCGGACTTTCTTTCTTTTTTAAATTTCAGATTAATATCAGGATACAAACAGCTAGGTTACAACGTTTGCATTTGGTAGGCAGAGTCCTTCTTATAGTTGTGTCCTGCACCCAGGAGGTGTGCCATATACCCTTTCGTTGTGCCCATTAGGTGGGAACACACCCATTCCCTTCCCCCTTACCTCTCCACTCCTTTCCTCCCTCCCCCAACTTGGTTTGAATTAGTTTTTCTCTTGTGCAGGCATGTATTAGATTGTCTACTGGTTTCATATTAGTATTGAGTACACCAGATACTTACTTTTCCATTCTTGTGCTACTTAGTAAGAAGAATGTGCTTCAATTCCATCCAGGTTAATACAAAAGATGTGAAGTCTCCGTCTTTTTTAATGGCTGACTAGTATTCCACGGTATATATAAACCACAGTTTCCTATCCATTCCTGGGCTGATGGACATTTAGGTTGCTTCCACATCTTGGTGATTTAAATTGAGCAGCAATAAACACATCTAGTGCAAATGTCCTTATGGTAAAATGATTTTTTTTCCTTCTGGGTAGATGCCTAGTAATGGGATTGCAGGATAAAATGGAAGGTCTATTTTGAAGATAGACCTTTGGTAGATCTATCTAGAAAGACAGACCTAGATAGTTCTTTGAAGAGCGTCCATACTTCTTTCCAAAGAGGCTGTATTAGTCTGGAGTCTGCCAACAGTGAAAAGTGTTCCCTTCTCTCCGCACTTCTAGGCTTTTGACCTAGCAAGTTCCTTCCAACCTTCTTTCTGCAGAGTCCCCTGAGCACTTCATTCACATTCTCTTCGTGAATTAACAAATTTCACTGTCCGCTTCCATCATTATATACCCTTGACTTTGTGTGCGTGCGTGTGTGTGTGTGTGTGTGTGTGTGTGCCTGTGTGTTTCAACACTCAGTTTATCTTCTTCTCATGGACTTCCACTCTTTCTGATCACCAGCAGTAGTAGCATTTCCACCAACTCCTCCTCATCTCACTTCCATCAGCCATCACACCCTGCCACTTCTACCTCCCCGATCTCTCAATCTTGCCACCTCTCCCCACCCCACTGCTCCTGCCCTAGTTTGGGCCGATGGGTTCTCTAGCCCAGGCAGCTTCTTATTCACATGGCTTAGATCCAACTCCAGTCTTGCTCTTTACAATCAGTTTTTGACTGCCCAGTCAGCGTGAGCAAAACTGATCACTTGGCCCTTCTTAAGCTATTCTATCTGCAGGATAGCCTAACTTTCTTAGCATTGCACAACAGGGGATGGAGTAGCACTGTGTGCGTTCTCTGTATTGTTGACTGGCTGAAGTGGTGGAAAACCAGAGTAAAAGGCAGTCTACTGACCCTGGGTTGTCATTCTCTCTAGTCCTTGAACTTGACCTCACTCCTGGGCTAAACTAAATAGACGAGAGGGGAAGAAAGCCAGGCAAACAATGACAGTCCAGCGTCCTAACTGCCATTGTAAAGTCAACACTTTATATCTGTAGGAAATAAAGAATAAAATGCTTGGAGTGTCAGGGAGAGGTTGGAAGAAATGATACTCAAGTTGAAATGTGAGGAATGAGTAGCAGTGTAGCAGGTGGTCGAGGCGGAAGGGGCATTCTGGGCTAAGCAGACAGCACGGTGCAGGTGCACAGGTGACAGGGGACACAGGATTTTATGTCATGCATGTAGATCTAGACCTATTCTAGGGGCAGAGAGGAACCAGGGGAGGATTCAAGAATCTGATTTGTGTGCTGAAAGATCACTTTTGAATGACACTAATGTGTGGGATGGATTTTTCGGGGGTCTTGAGGCAGGAGACCCATCAGGAGACCAGTCAGGAGATCGCTGCCGGGAAGAGGCAAGGGGCAGAATTGATAGCACTAGCTAGCACTGTGTGCTGGCATGTGGCAGGTTCTCATTTTCTTTTGTTTTATCTTAACCTTCCTAAGAGATGGGAAAATTCAGGCAGCTTGTCCAGGGTCACACAGTCAGTGGCGAAGCTGGGATAGAAATCCAACTTCTGTGGGGGCAGATCTTGTGCTCCACATAGCACAGAAGATGGATTTTAGAGTCTTTTAGGATATTAAATAATTAAGGGATAAGATTCCATTTCCCTCCCAGAATAGTACAGCTCAGAGTCCTTAGTTTGGTTCATGGGAGGCCAAGCCAAATTCCTGGGGCACAGGACATGAGTCAGGCCATCAGGGCCATGGCGGGGCTGGTTTATGTTACTGGAAGCTTTGCTCACTTCGCTTCTCCTTGTGACTTGACGCCACTGGATTTGAATTATAAGACCGGTGCCAGCTTTCCTTACGGGCTAGGCTCAGTACACATACTGCTCATCAGCACATCCTGAAATTTCCAGCTTCAGAGACTTTGACCCTGATGCTGACTTCACATCCCATGAAGTAGATGCTCGATTCAACGCTTCCTTTGAGAAAAGAACAATTCTCAAACTTTGTATACGTTTATTTTCACAGGTGAGTGACCACCAAAGTTATTTCTGAAAAGGCTCTGAGAGCATTCAGGCAATGGCTCTTTCCAACAAGGTAGGTGAAAGGGACAAAAAGAGTTCAAATTTGTATTTCCCAGATCATTTCTACCTAATAGAAATGTGAGTTAACTTCAAGCTTTAAACTCAGACACATTCAATGCCTATTGGGGTGACTATTTTATCGTCTGTCTTTTGTCAAAAGAGCCCCCTTTTGACTCCTTTGGCAACTGGATGAAGCAGGTAACCTTGCTCTCTGAGAATTCCTATAAGTATGTGAGCAAACTCCAGCAGTTCTGGCGTCTACCCGATGGGCTTGAGGGTCTCTTTGATGTGACACCATTCACAGGACCTACTTTCTCTAGAACCTACTGGATTCACTGTGCCTTGAAGAGTAAGCTCACTGCCTCCCAAACTAAATAAACAAAAATTAAATAAGTAGTCAAAGCATAAAACTTACGAACAGTTTCATCAATGACATTTTCATCAAGTTTAAACTTCCAGATTTCAAATAGCTGACTTCTTCACTTCCTTTAGGTCTCTAGTTAAATCACCTTATTGGAGAGGGCTTCCTGACCTCTGGACACAAACACCATCATTCCTTGGCCCTGCCCTCGGCAATAGTCTCTAACCCAGTTGCCCGGATTGATTTTCTCCCTGACACTTAGCAGTGTTGTGATAAGTACGTAGTTTGCCATCCATTTCTCCTTATAACATCACACTTCCCTGAGAGCAGAGATTTGATTTTGTTCATTGCTCTATGATGAGTATCTGAAACAGGTCTTGGCACATAGCAGATGCTCAACAAATATTTTCGGGATGATTGAATAAATAAACTCCCAGCCTATTTCTAACACAGACTTGTATAATGTGTACTTGTAGTTTATACTCATCCTCAAGCTGCGTACCCCAAGTCTCCCTGTTTTCTTCAGCCCTTTTCCTTGTATCTTGCTGACTGCTCTATGCTTTCAGTTATAGCACTACTTACATGTGGTAGGATTTTCTTTGATTTTGAGAATCACTCCCCATTGGCAAATGCCTCACATACTAGAACAATATTTGTCTCAACATCAATTGATTGATTGATTGTAGAGACAGAGGTCTTGCTATGTTGACCAGGCTGGTCTTGAATTCCTGGACTCAAGTGATCCTCCTTGTCTTGGCCTCTCAAAGTGCCAGGTTAAATGTAGGAGCCACTGTGCCCAGCCTATCTCCACTTTTGTTCCCATTGTAAGAATGCTCTTTTTCTTGATAGTCTTAGTAAGTCCTTAAATCTGTCTGAGTATAACAAATATGCCCCCACAATATGGCAGAGGGCACAATGACGGCTCAGACCATGTGTGGTTCAAGGGCACTTTGGTGCCAGAGTTCGGCTCTGCTCTGTGCAAGAGCTCATTCATTACAAGTTCACGAGTAGAGGACATGGATGACCTCTGTTTCCCGCTTGTCCAGCTTATGTCCCGCTCATCCAAAGCCCTCTCCTTAATCTTCCAGCCGCAGCATGGTGCCCTCACATTCCTTTCTCTGTACTGATCGGCTCTCTTCAACTAGGTGATGAATAGCGCGATTCCGTGGAAGAAACCTTCGATTTGGAAAAATGTTTAGCCTTGCGCCTCTTCTCTGCCTCGTCTTGGGCAGCCATCTCTGAGTCTCAGTGTCCTTCTCAGTAAAATAGTGTTAACCATTTATACTTAGAAGATGTGGCTAGACTGTTTCAGGATCAGGTTAGATCATGCAGGAAAAGCTCTCTGGAAATGATTCAACCTATGCAAAGATCCGAGACATTATTATTATAGGTTTTTTGTGGCCCATACAAAGAACTTCACATAAATCCTGGCTGATGGTGGCGTTGAGTGAGCAAGTACATTTTAACTACAGTTGCAAAATGAGACCCTGTTCCAAACTGGCTTTGTTACCATTTGGGAACTTGCTCATTTGGGACAAGATGATCAAAGAGAGGAAGAGAAAAGGAAGGAAGCTGACACTGTAAAGAGCTGTGCAGTCAGTTTGTAGAAACTATTTTTAATCACATTTCCTGATTCCTTTTGCCAGTGTGGTACATCCACTCATTCTTCTTTTATCTGCCCATTCACTGAGCTTTTATTGAGGGTCTAGTATGTCCTGGACACAGTGGATACCACGATGAATGAGGCACATGACTGCATCACAGCCAGGTTGAGAGAGCTGGCATGCGATTGACAAGAGGGGTACGGTAATTAAGATATGTCCAGGGAATGGAAGGGACGCTTTGCTAAAACCAGGGAGCTGCCAGTTAATCTTAGGGCATTGTTTGCATGGAGGGCAAGAGGGTACACCAGGCATGTGATTGCATGTAGTGGGGCAAAAAAACATCCACTGCAAAGGAGTCTACTAGACTGAATGCTCCCAACGTACGTTCTCAGTTCACTTTAGGGCTGGACCGCTGGCTTCTCAGGGGTCACGTGGCAGGGTGTGCATTTCCTTAATTTCTTTAGAACAATTCTCAGCATACTGCCTTGGAGGAAGAGGCCAAATCAGGGGCCCTTACATAAAGAGTCTTGTGTTTCTCCACTGGGTTTCACTGATTTTGGCCACCTGTGGGCTCGCCACTGTTAGGCAGTGATGCTCAGACATGGGAAGAGCTAGCTGAGTCTGTCTCCAATTTTGGATGATTTCAGTTTTTCTCCACTGCCGCTTGGGTAGGTTGGGAAGCTCAAAGCCTTAGTCAAGGAAAACCACATTTACTTCTTTTTCTTTCTTTTTTTTTGGAGACAGAGCCTCAAGCTGTCACCCTGGGTAGAGTGCTGTGGCATCACACAGCTCACGGCAACCTCCAACTCCTGGGCTCAAGCGAGTCTCCTGCCTTAGCCTCCCAAGTAGCTGGGACCACAGGCACCTGCCAATTTTTTGGGTGCAGCTGTCATTGCTGTTTGGCAGGCCCGGGCGGGATTCAAACCTGCCACCTTAGGTGTATGTGGCTGGCGCCTTAGCCACTTGAGCCACAGGAGCCCTTTCTTTTTTAATATACTTTTTATATTAGAATTACAGAAAACTTGCAAAGATACCCTGACTTGGTTTCTTTTTTTGTGAACATTACATTACCATCTTACCGTCTTACATTACCATCATACATTTCTCATAACTAAGAAATCAGTGTTGGGACATTTCTATTGACTGAACTTCACATGACATTGTCGTGTACTTAGGTTCCTTTTAGCTGTGACAGTTTCTTAGGTTTTTCCTTGTTTTTGATGACCCAGTCTTGAGGAGTGCCGGTCAGATATGTTGTAGAATGTTGCTCAGTTTGCTTTTGTCTGGTGTTTTTCTCATAGTTCGACTGGACTTACGGGTTTCTGAGGAGAATCTCCTTTTTCATCACATCCTATCAGGGGTATGTGGTGCCAACATCATAGTTACTGTGGCTGGTAACTGTAATCATCTGGCCTAGTGATATTTTCTAATTTTCACTAGCATGAAATGACTTTCCTCCCACTTACCATACTCTTATTCTTTAGGTCAGTCATTAAGCACAGTCTATATACAAAGGGGAGGGGAGGAGGACTCAACTCCTTTTCCTAAAGAGGAATTCTTCTGTGACGGAGAGCTACCCTCTTCAGTTTATTTATTAATTATTTTGGGGGGAGGCACATCTGTTTTCATGTTTTTGGATGCTCAGTGCTGCCAGAATGGGAGGCAATCCTTGGCCACAAGTCTGCACCCTCCTTTGCATGGGCCCTTGATGATTAACTCAATCTGCAGCCTCTAATCTTCTCTGGAGATCAGGGAATGGGGCTGAAAGTTTCAACCATCTAATCATATGGTTGGTTCTTCTGGCAACTAGCCCCCATCCTGAGGCGATCTAGGGATCCACCAAAAGTCACCTCAGTGGCCTAAACCCAGACATGGTTAAAAGGGGCTTCTGATGAAGAGACAAAGATTCACCTCTCACCGCTAACACTCAGGAAATTACAAGGATTTTAAGAGTTCTGTGTGAGGAACTTGGGATGAAGACCAATATGTATTTCTCATGTCAATGAAAAACCAAACTCTTAAAAAAATTTTTTTTTTTTTTTTTTGAGAGAGAGCCGCACTTTGTCACCTGGGTAGAGTGCCATGGCATCCTATCTCATAGCAAGCTCAAACAATTAGGCTCAAGATATCCTCTTGCCTCAGCCTCTTGAGTAGCTGGGAGGTGCTCACCATAATGTCCAGCTATTTTTTGGAGATAGGGATCTCTCTCACTCTTCCTTAGGCTGGTCTCAAACTCCTAGGCTAAAGCAATCCACCTGCCGCAGCCTCCCAGAGTTCTAGGATTATAGGCATGAGGCACCACACCTGGCCAAAATATTTTAAAGAGGTTTATTCTGAGCCAATATGAGTGACTGTGAACCAGGGAAACAAAAACCCAAGAAGTCTTACAAAAGTGCTCCTGAGATAGTCGAGTTGTAATTCTGTTTTACACATTTCAGAGAAGCAGAAGTTATAGGTAAAGTCATAAATCTTTTTGTGCCATTGGTTTGGACCAAAAGGGCAGGATATCTTGAAGCAAGAGCTTACAGGTCATAGTTGGGTTCAGTGACTCTTTAATTTGTAATTGATTCAAAGAGCAAAGCCTTGTCTAAAAACTTAGAATCAGTGGAAAGGAGCATTTAAGTTTAACTTTATCATACTAGTAGTTAAGATAAGAAGTCTGCTAATCATCACCCGATGTGATGCCAGATTCAAGTTGCAAGAGCAAGCCACAGCATAGGGGGCAGAGTGCCCCAAGGGGTCAGCAAGATTGATGCTCTGCAGACATGACCCTATCCAGGCACCTCAGCAAGGAATCGAGGGCAAAAAACAGTGGTTAAGAGTTTAGTAATCACATCACACAATTCCACCATCCCTAGAATCAGCCATTTTTTCAAGAAGCCCTTGGCAAGGAACCAAGTTCTTGCCAATGAGTGTGCTCTTTGCTGCCAAACTGCCTAGTTTCCCAGCAGATAGAGGCAGAAAATATATGTATATACGATATCCCAGGCTTACGCACATATATGTATTTCTGAATCTATCTATGTGTATCTATGGTAAGCTAAACGTGAGTTTATATTGATGTCTCTGATCTATTACTACATGGACTCATTCTAGCCTTCCCCTTTGACAGTCTGTTAACTTATTTCTCCAACAGTGAGAAGCCTGGTGGCTTCCACTACCTGTCATTCAATCCCAGCATACATGTATAGCAGTTTCATAATTCTTATCCATATCCCTGTGAGAAGCAATTTTAGAGTACAGTATTTTTTTTTTTTTTGAGACGGAGCCTCAAGCTATCCCCCTGGGTAGAGTGCCATGGCATCACAGCTCACAGCAACCTCCAACTCCTGGGCCCAAGCAAGTCTCCTGCCTCTGCCTCCCAAGTAGCTGGGACCACAGACGCCCGCCACAACGCCCGGCTATTTTTTGGTTGTAGCCATCATTGTTGTTTGGCGGGCCCGGGCTGGGGATTCGAACCTGCCACCTTAGGTGTACATGGCTGGCGCCTTAGCCGATTGAGCCACAGGCACCGAGCCTGAGTACAGTATTTATGTACAATTCCCTTTGTCTCTTGCCTCACAGTTTCCAACTATTCCCAGATTTTCAAAGTCAAAACATCATTTTCTAAATTTTCTAAAAATTTGGAATACCTTTACTTCCCCTCTCCCCAATTCCCTATAGTGCATCTGCCTTTAAAAAAAAATATTTCCTGCACATTTGACTTGAGAGAAGCACTGGATGCTGGTTTGACGATGAGCCTTTGAACCCTGAGGTTTCTCTCAAGTCAATGTCAGATCTGCAAGACAGATCTCGGCAGACAGACGAGTCTTTTGGATGAGTTTGCTAAATTTGAAAATTATTTTTTTCATGAATATTTATAAGAGTCATCCTTGCTTACTCGAGAAAATATGGAATTTTTTTATACTATAGCCCAGTGTATATAGTAAAATGGAAAGAATTTTTAAACGCACTAACCAGAGATCTTTTCTTCGTGTTTTCAATAATATGTGTATCACATAATAGGCACACTGTTGTATCCTGGTGTAAAAGCAATCGTAAACAAACAGAATGTAAGTTGGGAAAAAAGTATCAACCAACTCTGGTTTGAAAAATGTGTGGTTTCTCTTGAGTGTTAAATTAAAGTAACTTTGGCCTAAGGATATCTCCATGGCGAGTCCTTACATAATGAACTACAGCCTTAGTATGTAAAGTACCTGAAAGCTTAATTTAGTAGTATATTTTTGTAACACATAGCTGAGTCTTGGCTGATTATGGCAGTCAGGCCAAACGCTGGCAACCAATAGTTCAAACCACGTTCAAATTCGGCAAATGTCAAGCTGGGACCAGTCCAGCTGTCTCTGGGCCCCACTTCCATTGTCTGTTCATAAATATTCCATGACCACCTGGGCAGACGGGAGTTCTTTGAACTTTGTTCTGGTTCTGTTCTCTGCCCAATTCTAGAATCATGAATAAAAGCCAATTAGATCTTTGAACTATATTCATTGTAATTTTGTCTCTTAACAAGAGTATGGAATTTAAAACAATGAAATACTCTTGAAGACACAGACACTGAAGTGGAAATTGCCCCTTCTTTCATCTCTGCCCCACATCTGGGGTTTTTCCTCCGTGCCTGAAGCCTTTCTTCAGTAACTGAGAGCCCGCCACCCCCATCCCTGCTTTCTCTAAGAACGTTTACTTTGTACATCACAGGAACACAGGGAAATAGCTCAATGGGAGACCTAGGTCAGCCTTGAAAGTCAACTCTTCTTATTTTCAAAGATCTTTTTTCTAGTTGGCAATAGGCAGTTTTCAGTGGATTAATCCTTAATTGTTTATGGTTGGCCCCAGCGGTGCACTCCCCTCTTTGTGGAGGACATTAACAGAGCCTTGACGACTTTATGGGCTGGCCCTGCCCAAGGGCGTCCCCAGGCCCCTCCACCTACTTTACTGGCTGCAGAGTGTTTGTGCTTTGGTGTTTTTAACAGTGAGTTCCTTTTGCTTACCAAAGGAAGAACCATAGGAGGGACTTTTGCCAGAGGCAGAAAACCTTTCTTTTCTCTTGCTTCAAATCCATCACTTTACAGACAGTGTGCTTTAATGAGGAAAAGCTTATAAAACTTTATGCTTTGGGTTTTTTTTTTTTTCTCTCCGAGGGAACCAGTACCTGGGCTGTATGGAGCCATGCTATGAGGTGGGTTGACTGTCCTAAAGACTTCCCTTCCCTAAGCCCAGAACCAGCAGTCACAGCCTCACAGCGTTGTTAGGGCGATGGGGACAACCTCAGGTGCCAGCAGCTCCAGGCTCACTACAGGGGGCTCAGTTCACCTTCTTCTGGGTAGTCCTGTGTCTGAATTTGTGCCAGAGGGAGAGCTGAAGGGCAGCCAAAGAAGCAGCCTGGGACGGCAGGGCTGTCAGGCACCTGTGGCTTCAGCAGGGCCACCCCATTTTGTTGAGCAGGTTGCTTCTGTACAAGGTACTGAGGCCCCAGGGCTGAAGGTGGCAGGTGGGGTGGCTGAGATCCAGTCTGAGATCTGCTTACCTGTGCCCTGGTTGGCTGCTGTAATGAAGTACCACCAGCTGGGGGGCTTAAAACAACAGGAATGTACTCTCCCATGGTTCTAGAGACCAGAAGTCTGAAATCAAGCTGCTGGGTTCTGGAGGCCCAGGGGGGAACCTATCCCTAGTTTCTGTTGTTGAGCAATCTCTGGCATTCCTCAGTGTAGCAGCATAACTTGGGCCTCTGCCTCTATCTTCACACAGTTTTCCTCTGTGTGTGTGATTCTCCTCCTCTTCCAAGGTTGTAGTCGTTAGATTTGGGGTCCACCTTAATCTACTGTGGCTTCATTTTGATTATATCTCACAAAGACCTATTTCCAAATAAGGTTACATTCCAAGATTCTGGTTGAACGGAATTTTTATATTTATATTTTTATTTATTAATTTTTTGAAATAAAATCATAGCTGTGTACATTAATATAGTCATGGGGTACAGTGTGCTGTTTTTATATACAATATGAAATATTTTCATCAAACTGGTTAACATAGCCTTCATGTCATTTTCTTAGTTATTGTGTTAAGACATTTATAGTCTACATTTAGAAAAATTAAAAGTATCCAATGTACTCAGCCCTACTATGAAACTAACTTATAGCTTTCATAGGAAAGCTATAACCCAATTATAGCCCAAGAATATGAACAGAATTTTTAAAGGCACTATTCAACCCAGTATGGGCTACATCAACCTAGAGAAATCACTTTTTAAAATCTGCCAGTGATTCTGTCCACTTGCCGAACTGTGTCCTCTGTTTATTTTCTACTTTGTACAAAGGTGCCATGTGTGGGCTAGCAGGGGCCCTGGATATTTGCCATGGAAACAGTCAGCTCTTCAACATTCATTAGTTTACAAGCTTCCTGATGTGGGGACCCTGTCTAACACCTTTTGGGAGAAATGCCATAGCTTCTACCCTTAAATTGAGAAATGTTTGTCTAATGGCAGTAAAGAATTATGATGAAAAAACTGGAAAAGACCACCGGATTCCAGGTATTATAGAAAAGTATTTTTTTGTTTGCTTTTTTAAAAAAACATAGGTGTAGCCCCTCACTTGTTTCATCCCACAATTCTCTGCTTCTTTGGTGGTTTGGAAAAGTCTGTCTGACTCTTACGGGTTAAGTAAGTATTGTAGACTCTACTCCATCACTGTGAGTCATGCAACACTTCTCCAAGCATGTTCCATGGAAGATTAGCCCCATAAAAATTGTTCCAGGAGAAAATGGTTTTGTAGTTAAATAATGACTGGGGAGCTTTGCATTTGCTATTCTCTTCCTGGAGATTAGCAATGCACATTGGCTTCATAAAAGTTCTGACACGTCCCGTGGCAGAGAAACCTATTAAACTTTGGTTTAATCTAGAGTATCCTCAAATAATTTGACTTCAGATCCTCCTTCTTTTTTTCGGTAAACGAGCATCATGTATTACAATCCGTAGAACTGGTGTTTAAGGAATAAACTTTGAGAACCACCAGAGAGTGGTCAAGAATATAAATATCAGAATTAAGGTTAAGCTTGAAACTTAGATTCCTGGACTTGGACAAGTGAATGAGCATCCCAAAGCCTGTGTTATCTCTCCCTTGTAAAGGATTATAATGATGCTTGCTCTATGGAATTCATTGTAATAATATAGATAAAGCACAGGGTCTGGGATGTGGTAACAACTCAGTAAATGTGACTATCATTGTTATTATTTTCATTATCATATGGTCTGATGACTTCTTAAATCATTCTTATTTTATTTCAGGTTAACATGAGGGTGCAGTTGGGTTACATCATTTGCTTTTGTAGGTTTAAGTAAGAGATGGGTTGTGTCCGTCACCCAGGATTCTTACATCATTCTTAAAGATCATTTAGAGCAGTGGTTGTCAACCTTCTTAATGCCGCAACCCTTTAATACAGTTCCTCATGTTGTGGTGACCCCTAACCACAATATTTTTGTTGCTGCTTCCTCACTGTAATTTTGCTGCTGTTATGAATTGTAACGTAAATATCTGATATGCAGGAGACCCCCGAAGGGGTCGCGACCCACAGGTTGAGAAGCGCTGATTTAGAGACGTGAAAATCTTGATTCTAACAAAGAAAATAAAGTTTTCAGATCCATTGACCTTTATAAAAGTCAGCTTTGGTAAGAAAGCATTTTTTTCCCCTCAGCTTTTAAGGATTCTAGGATTTGACATTTGCCAAATCGAGTTCTTCCGAACCACGGGGAACTCTTCTGCATCTGTGAGTAAGTTCTTACTTCTTCTGCCTGGTCATAAACTAGATGAAAGAAAAGTAAGCCCAAAGAGGCAAATGAAGCCCCACATTTAAAAGGCATTTCACAGTTCCTGCCTTACCTCTAGGCATCAGGAGTTGGGGTGGCAGAGAGACGTGCAGTGCGCACGAGGGGGATGACCGCAAACTGATGGTGCCGGAAGCACTGCTCTGTCTTTTTCGGATACACGGACCGCAGAGGGCGCTGCAGAGCCCACCAGAAACTTGACCAAGGCGGAGCGCCGAGCACAGCTTCCGCAGAGCCAGTCCCGGGAGGATGGAGACCAAGACCACGTCCCACAGGACAGCAGGTGGGCTGGTTAAACAGTGCTGTATTTTACCACGTGTACCGCACACTTAGGATACACATTATACATGGGCAGCACAGCGTGGGAGCAGAGGAGTCCAGCTGGCCTCCCAGGCCCACCAGGCACATGGGGTTCCTGCCTGGGAGGATCTGGGATAGGGTGACCAGACGTCCCGCTTTTTAACAATTTGTCCCCTGTCCCGCAGCATTTTAAAAAGTCCCGATTTTTGGAAAGAATGCACGAATGAGAGGGAGAACCAGAAGGGAATGTACGGTTTTCGGTACATTTCGGGAATATGAGTTTTATATTATTTTTGTTAATTTTATTATGTTGAACTGTAATAATAACAAATAATTGCTGAGAAGTGATTACCGAGAACTGCTTATCAAAGTTTGCATTATTGTCAGGCCTTGTCCTGCCCTGTCCCCTGCCCCACCCCGCCCGCCCAGCCATGTTGTCCCGGCTTACTGATGTTAAAATCTGGTCACCCTAATCTGGGATCCAGTAGGAGAGGGCGGGAGTTCCCTCTGCTGAGTGTCACAATGGACGGATGGCTGGCAAGGCCGAGGCCTGAGATCCATGTACACAGACAGGACTGAGAGCCTCAGGCAGCCTAAGAAGCTTTCACTCTGCTGGCCACACGTGCCATCTCAGCCACCGCCCCCTGACATGATGGGAGGGAAGGGCTGCCAGGAGAGAGGGAAGGTGCATCCTATGTAGAGCAGTGGCTATGGGGGGCTGGTGTGATCTGCATATCTATCAGGAGAGTGTTAGCTCTCTCCAGGCCCAGTTAGCTACTTTCTCCAGGGGTGTTTTCCTGAAAGCTGCCCCAAAACATGGGAGTGCATTTTACATGGCAAAATAGAGGTAGTTGATTCTACCCGGCTGGGGGAGAAAATTAGCATGGCTCGTTCTCTGTTTCTGTGTTATGGACAGTAAAGGGAGGGAATTGCTACTTATAAGCATCTGAAAAGCACTAGTCTGATACAGAGGTTACAAAGCTTATGGGTCTTCATTGCCTCCATCTTCACAGGGAACAGATTTATGGGGTGCCCAGGGGACAGAAGGCTGAACAGACATCTTTCCCTCTAATAGCACAACATCTCAGCAAGGCACTGTGGATACAGCTGTAGTGTTCAAGACAGCACAGGAGGAGACAGGGAATCATGTGAGGCAAGAGTTTAACTGCCGTGAGGATCTCAGAGGCTAGGGCTCTGAAGTCCCACAGACCCAGATCTTAATCCCAGCTTATTTTGCTAAGAGAGTCTAGATAGGTTTTGAAAAATATTTCCTTACCTTAGATTCTTTGTGTGTACAATAGAGTTAAAAATAGCACCACCAACATAAAGCGGTTGTGAGGATTAAGTAAGATAATCATTGCAGTAGTATTTTACTTTCTCAAGGACAGATCTGAAAAAGGTAAGGGGTCACAGGGAAAGGTGAGGGGCACTGGCCTTGAATGAGGTTGGCAGCCCAGAAACAGCATGGCGGCAAAAACCTGAGAGAGATTTGGAGTCAGAGTATGCTGGCTGAGCAGGGAGAAAATGGAATAGGCGTTCTGTCTTTGATTCAAAGGGTTATGTATTACTTAATGTCTCTCTCTCTACCTTCACCCCATTGCTCCCTGCATCTGCTGAGTTCCCAATGTGAGTATAAGTTCCTTAATGTAAAGATTTCTTGGCTTGGCGCCTGTGGCTCAAGTGGCTAAGGCGCCAGCCACATACATCTAAGGTGGCAGGTTCGAATCCAGCCTGGGCCCACCAAACAACAATGACAGCTGCAACCAAAAAAATAGCCAGGCGTTGTGGCGGGCGCCTGTGGTCCCAGCTGCTTGGGAGGCGGAGGCAGGAGACTCGCTTAAGCCCAGGAGTTGGAGGTTGCTGTGAGCTGTGATGCCATGGCACTCTACCCAGGGGGACAACTTGAGGCTCTATCTTAAAAAAATAAATAAATAAAAAAAGATTTCTTGGCTTCACTAGCACCTTTACATTTTACAAAGACTCCTTTGTGGATCTACTTAAAACTGGCAGGGGAGACTCGTTAGAGGGCTGTTGTAGGAGTTGAGGCGAAGGCAGGTGGAATCGGGTGATGACAGGCTCAGTGGGGAGCAGATCCAAGACATACTGTGGAGGCAGAATCAACAGGATTTGGGGGTAGATTGAATGTGGGAAGTGGGACGAGAGAAGAATCAAAGATGACTCATGGCCTTTAGATACCACCTACTGTGTGCAGATGATCTGGGGAGAACATTAAATGTTTGGGGCATATTCATTTTGAAGTGCTGAGACACTCAAGAGGAAACTTTAGGGAGGCAATTAGTCAGAAATGTAGAAGGAATGGGGGTGAGTGAGCTCTGCCCGGGAGAGAACGTGAGAGGAGAAGCAGGATCTTTCTCCGTCACCTGGTGCGGGTTTTCCTCACACTCCTTTAGGAAACTAAATGTGCATCCTGGGGTCCAGCTGCTTCAGAATATTCGTGCAACCGCAGATTTGATAGTTAAATCCCCCCAGTTAGATTGTGAGCTTCTTGCAAAAGGCAGTTGTCTTACTCATCTTTTATATTCCCTCTCTTCCACAGCACCGAGCCGTACTAAGCACTATGGGTGGAGTACACGCTTAGCACCTACTCGTTGAGTTTAATAATTGGGGCTAATGAAGTCCAGTTATTAAGTTGAATACCTTGGGTGGACAGCTTAACCCATGGGCCCACCCAGGGCTCCTTGCCTAGGCCAATCATCACGCAGAGATTGTTGACTGGGGAGCAAGTAGAGAGAGAAGAACAAAACATTCGGTGTGAAAGGAAGTCCCTGGCCCTATTACGGATAGTCAGTACTAAGAGCACACATTCTCTGGGGTCATGGGCTGTATCCTCTTTAAATGTGAGACACTGACCCAAGACTGTGAATGCTACTCACTCCGGGGGGTCATTCTTGAAAGGGTAGGTATAGTTTCCACTGCCCAAGTCACAGCTCATGTCACAGAAGGAGCTGCTGAGCAAACCCAGTGAAGAAATGACCAGGCGGTACATGAATCCCATAGTCCCCTGTGTGTTCAAAGGCACAAAGAATGGCTTACAAAACAGAAAAGAGTCAGAAATTCAGTACAGCAACAGTGAGCAAGGTGATGAGAACTCAACTCTTTAAAGGTGCATCCCTTGAGTTTCCTGATCAGCTAAAGAGGGTTCAAATCCTCTCTTGTAGATGCTAGACCAGTAAGTGTCTTTGTTTTCTTGCCCAAGGATACAAAAAATGGGGTATTAGAACTGTGAAGCCCACTGCCCATTCATCTGCCCCAGTTGCAATCTATAGAATGACATCATCTGTTACAAAATTGTGAGCAGGAAACGAGATGTATCTGCCATTGGCTCCTAGTGCCTATGTGCTACCCAGCACGCAGGAGTAAGTGCACTGCCAGTCCTCTCATCTGCATGCAGGGCAGACATCAATAATGGATCCCAGCAAGCTTCCTCCCCAAGCCTGGATGTGGCCTCACCATCTCCTCAACACAGAGCAACCAATCAATTAGTGTGGTGGGTCTCAATGAAGGTGGTGGGTCTCCAATAAATGTTTGATGTATGATTGGGTGAGTAAATGAATAATTGTTTACTAAAGCCTGAGTCAGTGACCAAAATAGGGCCGATACTGCATATAAACTCCATAAATATTTGTTGACTGGATAGGTGAGTGTGACGGTGAGGTCACTGGGAGGCTGGTGACACTTCCAGCATTCTAATGCTTTTTTGAATTGGGGCAAGGTTGAGGGGTGTCTTTGCTTCAGAGCGTGAGCTTTTATTCCTGACTTACCCATGTTGTGTCTTCCTCACCACAGGGAAGGATGAGGGAGCTGAATGGAATGACTCAGGTAGCTCTGAGGTGATACGAGGTCTAAAGTCTCTGAGGAGGCTCTGACTGGAGGCTTCAAGGGTTGGCAAAGGGAATGTTTGGAGCATATGGTCTCTGGCTATTTGAGGTTTTTTTTGGTTCTTAAAGGCAGGAAAGAGATGCACGAACAAAACTGTAAAGCAGCGGACAGTTTGCTGCGGTCAGCAGTTCTGTGTGTGAGGAAAAGAGGGATCCTGGGAGTCAGGAGACCTAGACTGAGTCTCAGCCCTGCCAGCCACACCTTCATCAAGCATGTCCTTGAGTCCTCATGTCCTGAGGGCTGACTGTGTGTCAGGCACTGTCAGGACCAGTGATCCAGAGAGGATAAGATGTAAGCTTGGCCACCAGGAAAGGAACTCTGCAGTCTACCTAAGGGTAGGTAAATACAGTTGACCCTTGAACAATACAGGTCGAACTGTGTGGGTCCACTTATATGGGGGTTTTCTTTTGCAAAACTGACCCCTCTGCTACTCCTCCCCCTCAGGCTCCTCAGTGTGAAGACCCTCATGATGACCCACTTCTACTTAATGAAGAGTGAGCGTATTTTCTCTTCATTACCATTTTCTTGATAAAATTTTCTTTTCTACTTATTTACTTTATTGTAAGAATACAGTGTATGATGCACATAACATACAAATCTGTGTTAATTGACTGTATGTGACCATTAAGGCTTCCAGTCACCAACAGGCTGTTTCTACTTAAGTTTGGGGGGAGTCAGAAGTTATATGCCACAGATTCGAAAAACTCTGCAGCTGGGGAGAGGTTGGTGCCCCAAACCCTGTGCTGGTCCAGGGTCAACTGTAATCCCAAATGTGCTTTCCAGCTCTAAAATGACAGCTGTGTGAATTTGGACAGCCACTCCGCCTCTTGGGGTTTTTCCTTTTCTATGTGTCAAATGGTAGGGATACTTTTGTAAAGTCTGTGGTGACGTTTCCACAGGTTTCTTCTGGCAGTGCCAGGTAGGAAAAAGCACAGTAGTGTGATAGGGTCACGGGCCGGGAAGGAGAACTAAACATAATGGGCGAGTTTGGAGGACGCCGGCCTTTTGTCACGGCCGTTGGGAGAGAACATCTGGGGAAGTGTTTGCTTTTTTTAAGTATAACAAGGAGAAATTTTATTTAAGAACAAAGGGCAAGCTTAGAGCACTTCCAAAGAGAGTTGGAAACGGATCCCTTTCAGGAGTGAGAAGAGAGATGGGAAAGAGTTTCTGAGAGTTCAATCTCGGACGTCCCTTTTGCTAAATACCCGTTCTATGGTGTTTTACCTCATTGACTACTGGGTAAATAAGGAAGCCAAGGGACGTCGATATCCTAAAGAATTAAATAATCTCCTGCCACACAAATGGCAGATGGGATGGAATCCCCTGTATTCAGGCCTCTCCTGCCCCTCTGTTCTTGCCCCTCCCTGTACAAATCAGAATCGACCCACCAAATGCTCCTGGCTCAGCTCCCCCCACATCTTCTCCTGATTCTCCCATCTTCCCTCCTCCGTGGACTCCTCCTGCTTCACCTCCTGAGCCAGCCCAGGCTCAAGGCTCTCCACCTTCCCCATCTTGCTCCCAAATCACTGGCTTCTCACTGACTTCCTTTCCCTGCTCCCTGGCTTCTCCCATCACCAACCTTCTGGGCCATGCCCCCCCAACACCCCTCCAGGCCATCACCTTCTGCTGGCCCTCAGCTTCCACCCAGGGCTTCCCCAGTCACTGGCTGCTCCTGGATACCCTCTCTTCTCTCCCACGTACCATCTCCTCCTCTGGATATTTCAGAGGTCTAAAGTCATAATAAATCTCTCAGAGCCAAAATTAAAATCCAACTCTTTTTCCTGTCTAAAACCTTTTCAATTCTTTACTGATTTAAACCTTAATGCCAGAGACAAAGAAAGTACTTCATCTCCCAGTTGGCCCCAGCATAAACTCCAAAACTTTAAAGAAGCCTCAAACCCCTGGAACTTTTAGACCTGGACTTCATGGTCTTTTAATAGAGTTGGAGAGACGACAGAGAAAAAGAGAAAATGGGACTGACAGCGCCTGGAAGGCAGAGAATTTGTTTAAAATAGTGGCTGCCACTTTAAGTCTTCTTCAGGAATCATTACTCAGAAGGCCCAGGCGAGAAGACCACCTGATTCCATGTGATGGGAACTCTGCCTCTGGTCTCCACCAGAACTCTATGTCCTCAAAATTAAGTTCCTCAAGAAACATCTTCACTGGGACCCGGGAACCATGTCCTTTCTGCAAAACAGAAAGACACTGGAAGTGAGAACGTATCCTCCTTAGAACAAGAGTCTACATTAGCCTTCTGAAACCGGTGGTCCCCTGAATCGATAAGCACTGCTTCCATCTGACCAACTTTCAGACTGGGACATGGACTCAACTTCATCACACCCGAATGGCCTTGAGTAACTAAATCTCTGACAAAGGTAAGCAAATTAATTCTGATGAATATCAGAGCCACATCCTGTAGTCTTCCTAAATTTTGGAGACCTCTATTTCTCTTTCCTATCTCCATCATTAAAATAAAAAAAAAAATACAACCACCCACCTGTGTATTCCAGAGTCTTTCAATTCACTGGGAGATAAAGTTTTTTGGTCACCCTTTATAACTTTCTGGGTCCTTCTGTCCAATCTTCACTCCTCCCTTCAATTAAAAGCACTAGAAAACCTCAAACCTCTTGCCCCTCTATTCACATACCTGCTGACAACCTCACTGACCACCTCACCCAAACCAAGTTCCACTTCTTCCCTAATACGAACTCTGGTAGAGCCCCACCTATACAACTTTTCACCAGAGTAATTCTAGGAAGAACCCTTCCTATCTGGGACACTAAAATGCCCCCGGAAAACACACAGAACTCATGAATTACTCCTTTCCTTCAACTTTTCCACTTGCCTCTAAGACACCTGTGTGGACCCTCTACCTATCTGTGTGTCCCAACAAAGTGGACCAGCATCTGCACTCTGGTCCTGCTTCCCCTGACATATCCTCCCCAGCCAATAAGTGGGTTCCAGTCCCCTGTCACACCCCACTTAGAGCTAAACATTCCATCCAATTAATCCCTTTCCTGGTAGGACTAGACATCACGCCAGGAGTTTCCACTGGAGCTGCTAGACTAGGAATTGCCACCCACCAGTTCCAGCTAATGTCCACTGAACTGGCCAAAAACCTGCAGGAAGTCTCTGATCAGTTACAACGTAAACAAAATCAGGTAGACTCCCTGGCATGGGTAGTTCTCCAAAACCCTAGAGGGTTGGATTTGCTCATGATCAGGAAGGAGGCCTTGCACTTTCTTACGGGAAGCATGCTGCTTCTACACTAAGTCTGGCCTGGTGTGAGAGGGCCTCACCTGACCCTGAGAACAAGCCACCCATCCACACTCTCAAAATCATGGATCCTGGTTTGACAGCCTGTGGGGAAGCTGGATTATACCCCTCTTGGGCCCCTTTATTGCAGTTCTCCCATTATTAACCATTGCCCCTTGGGTCATCCAATTCCTATCTTCTTTTATTCAAGACAGGATAAAATAGGTGTCAGCTGCAGTTGCAGCCCAATTCCTATTACTCACTGAGCCCTCTCTCAATATACCCCAAACCCATACAATCCTATTAATACCCAGCTCCTCCCACTGAGGACAACTACAGGCCCTATTCAGTGAGAAGTAGTTTCAGAAGACTAAACTTCGATTCCATCACCCCTTTCAACAAGAGTTAGGAATCCCTTCTCCCACCTCCCTTCCCAAAACAAAAGGCCTACCGGGCCCCACTCCAAGAGTTCTGCCGGAAAGACTCTAGACCCCCAAAGCCTTCCAGCAACCTGTGGAATCTCCTTCCCCATATGCCCAATATAAAAATAAGCCCTAAACTGCTCTCAGGGCAGCTACCACTTTGCCCAGGTGGGTCTCAGTCCCCTTTCATTAAACTTGGCCTGAACCTCTCCTGGTCACACCTCTGGGTACACTGCCAACTCCCTTTCAGTATTGTATTTGTCTTTGCTTTATGCTAGAATCTTTTGAACTTTTCTTTTTTAGCTATTTTTAGATATACAATTGATTATTGTAAACTATAGTTCCAAGTACACTGATTTGGTCTTTATAAATTATATGACTTTATTAAATTATCACATGTACCCTGAAACTATGTACTTCTATTCTGAATCAATTAAAAAATGATTTTAAAAAAGTCTGTTCGTCATTGCCTATAGGATAAAACTCCTGGACATTGTCTAGGTCCTGGACATCGTCCATTGTACTCATGCCTTGGTCTTGCCCTGCTGTCAGAGGCTCACGTCTACCCTTTCATTGGGATCACCTGAAATACCAGCTGGTGGGCTCCCAGGATGGGCCCAGAACTTCCTGCCTCTGGCGTCTGCCCTTTACCTTTTGCCATTAGTCAAACTCCTATACACTCTCAAAGGGCCAGTTCAAATGTATCTTCTGTAGTAGGCTGAAAAATTGCAGCTCCTCCGAAGATCACGTTCATTTCCTAATCCCTGAAACTTTATGACAAAAGATAGTAGTAAGTTAAATCTCCCAAGAGGAGTTGCTTATCTTATTATCTGGATGGATCCTACATGTATTCACCTTATCCTTTTAAGTGTGAGACAGAGGGAGTTGTAAGGAACAGACATCCAAAGAATGCCATGTAAAGATGGAGGCAGAGATGGAGTGATGTGGCCACAAGCCAGGGAATGCTCATGGCCACCAGAAGCTGGAAAGGACAGGGAAGGAACTTTCCCCTGGGGCAGTGATTTTCAACTGGTATGCTGCAAGAGGGTCTTAGGGGTGCTGTGAAAAATTTTAAAGATCATTAGGGCTCATTGTCCGTAGCTCAGTGGCTAGGGTGCCGGCCACATACACTGCAGCTGGTAGGTTCGAACACAACCTGGGCCTGCTAAACAACAATGATAACTACAACAAAAAAATAGCTCCGTGGGAGGCTGAAGCAAGAGAATTGCCAAGAGTTTGAGGTTGCTGTGAGTTCTGATGCCACAGCATTCTATCGAGGGTGACATAGTGAGACTCTATCTCCAAAAAAAAAAAAAATCATTAATTATTTTCAAAAGAAATTCAAAGCACAATAAGTATATTCTTTTTCTTTCTTTTACTCTTTTTTTGATTAACATACTTAAAATGTGCCACAGAAGTTTGATGATGCCTTGATTTTGAACTTCCGGCCTCCAGAATTGTGGGAATAAAGTTGTTTTTAAACCCACCAGGTTTGTGGTAATTTGTCACAGCAGCCACAGGAAACCAACACATCTCTGCACTGTAGTTTCACTGATCCCCACCAAGCAAAACAAATGGTTCCCTCCTCACACCAGTCCCTCCCACGCCACTGAGCACCCAGCGTTTCCCTTTTGCCCTGCTGGGCTCTGAACCCCGTGCTCTCAGCACAGCCCCAGACCCAGAATCGGCGCCCAGTGATGAGGTGGTAAAATCTGTGTTGTTATTTCTACAGGTTTATCTCGGCAGTAGCAGGACAGGGCCACGGAACAAGAAATAAGCATAATAACTACACAATGGATGAACTAAAGTTCATGAAAAAAAAATCGCCTTACCGTGTGAGATGGTTGGTAAATGTATTTGTTGATGTGAGTGTCTGGGAAATCCCCAGTTCTCAAATGTGGGGGGGGAGGGTAGGATTGGTGTGTGCACCATGATAATGATGGCGGCCACCTACCCAAATGTGTTCTTCCTCCAATAGACACAGGCCCAACACACTCAGACCCACACTCAGCTGGCCAGAGCAGCCGTCCCATGCGCTCCTATTTTGCTGGGCCCTGGGTAGGAAGCAGGTCCTCTGCCGGGCTTCACGCCTGCTGTGTTTCACTCTGCAGGGTCTTAGGTAAGTCAGATGGGAGAAAAATGGAGTGATCACAGATTTTGGTGTCAGAAGGGTGTTTGAGGCCCCCTTCTGCCCTGTGCCAGCTGTGAGGCCGCAGTCCAGTGACTGACTGTGCCTGGGCCTCACTTCCAAACCCGGACCATGGAGCAAGTGATACTTAGCTCACAAAGTTGCCGTGGGAAGCACACAAAATGACACGTGTGCTGGGGTTTAACGCGCTCTAAACCTTCGCATGAGTGCCTGCTACGATATTATTAAAGAGGAACAGCTGTCAGTTCTGACTTTCTCCCCACAGATCTATAATCAGTGTTAAGACGACTGCGGCTGGACAGTGGCTGTGCTGCTTGTCTTCTGAGCGCTCCTCCTCCGGGGACAGAGCTGTGCACCTGTCTCCTGCCTCTTGTCTGCTCTGCTGTTTACTTCTGAAGGACAAGTTTGCATTTCTCAGCTCCACCATCAAGCAAATTTTTCAGCCCCCTCAAGCCTCGCTACCTTTATCTGGAGAACATGTAGGAACATCACCACTTCTTGCAATATATAAATGAACGAATATAGTAATCATTGAAAGCAACCAAGCAGCTTGAAAACATTAGGCTTTCTAAGAACAGAATCGCAGAACGTTTACTAAGAAAGCACAACCCAGAGCAAAACATTCTGTGGCCTAGAGGAAGCCAGAGGGCAGCCGGGCTCAGGCTGAGTCAGACGCCGACTCCACCGCCTCCCTTCACACCCGCTGCCGGGCCAGCTCTCACTCCAGCTTTCCGGCAACCCTCCCCCCGCCCCCTAGCTCTCCGGGACAGGGACATGGGAATGAAGAACACAGGTCTAAACTGGGCCATGAAGATGGATAACGTAAAAACTGAAGAGCAAACCAGCTTCTCATCCTCTTCTTTTGCTTTTCCTTCTTCCCTTCCTCTTTACTCACTCAGTCTCCAGTGCCCGCTGTGGGTTTACATGTGCCCAGCTAGAGCAAACTAAGGCGGGCCATGAAGTTGGGGGGCACTTGAGCACTAGGGAAGGTCGTGCTGGCAGGACCTGAAGCCTGGTGGGGTACAGAGAGGGGAGCAGTCCTCAGGGTGGGCCCAGCATTCTGGTCTGTGCATTGCGGGGTTCTCTAAGGCAGAAACCTCAGGGGAGAACTTAGAGGGGAGGGCAGAGGACTCTGCTTTGCTCTATTCCCCAGAGGAGGTGGCAGAGCTGGTAACCTGGGCCAGGAAAGAGGATGGATGTATGTTTCCTACCTGCTGGGTACATGCCAGGCATTTTATACATGTTATCTCCTCCAGTGTCCTCCATCTGCTGTGAGATGGTGTGATTCTCTCTTTACTGAGGCCCAGGGAGGTTGCACAGCAGGCCAGCGGCAGACGTGATTTGAGCAAGGTCTGTTAGACTTCCGGGTGTGTGCTGCGTCCGAGGAAAGGTTCTGAGACCCAGACAGCCTTTGCTGATTTCAGTGCTCTCTTGCCTGGGAAGCCCCAGCCTCTGACACGCAGTGGTGGGGCAGACAGTATTGGGGGCAACTTAAGACATTAGTGTGTCTACTAGTATGTGTGGAGAAGAACCAGAAAGGAGAGTTCACCGTGTTTCCACGAGAATTCCTTAGGCCCCACCCAGTCATCCATTCACTTGTCCATTTGCTGAGCACTCACTCAGCACCCGGCACCGGGGTCTCCCATAAACAAATGATCTTTTCATGAGTGGACACTGGATCCTTGGGAGAGAAGGAGGCAAATGACGATGAAGGTGGAGGGAATGGAGAATCCCAAGTGCCCACTTCAGAGGGCAGCAAACCACAGCCCGTGAGCCAACTCCAACAGGCTGCCTGTTTCTGTGAAGCTTTGCTGGAACACAGCCATGCACATCTGTTTACATGTTGTTTCTGGCTGCTTGTGCCCTGTGGTAGCAGAGCTGAGTAGTTGAAACAAGAAACCACAGCCCACAAAGCTGCATATATTAAAGTATGCCAACCCCGTGATTGTACCCAGGAAGACGTTGATGAGAGCTACATAATTTGTTTCTCAAGATGTTCATCTTGATAAACCTGACATGTATCCTGTTATTACGCTTTTGATAAAGACTATCTTTCATGCAATTAACAACCACTGATTAAGCTCCAGTTTAAGCTGGGCTCTTTGCTAGGTAGGTACTTCGAGGGCAAAGGTGAATGACACCTGGGCCCTGTGCTTCTGGAGCTCCCAGTTGATGAGGGAGGTGGACACATAAATGGACTTGCAGCACAGGGTGCCACATCCCAGCATGGACAACATTTGTGGACTGCGTGTTAAGGGGGTCAGAGGAAGAGCAGCTGGCCATGCTCTGGGGGCACAGGGTGACGATTGTTGTGTGACTTGAAGAGTGCTTAGAGGCACCCTTCCCCTGGCAGAGGTAAGGTAGGTAAACCTCCTTCTTTCTGAGTCCAGCTCCAACAAAACCGTGGAAAAACTAGACCAAGTCTATGATCTTGGTGGGCTCTAGCACCTGCTCATTGGGAAAGTATAGCAGGAGGTTAGCAATGACGGCTGGTGGCCAAGGTGAAGAGCAGCGTGCCCATGCTTTTCAGAGCACAGGGGAATCCTCTGGGAGGCCAGCTGAAGTGGCCTCCCTCTAGCCATCACAGAATTAGGAGAATATGCTCTGGCCTCACAGTTCCAGTGTGCCAAGCCCATCTCTGCCACTGGTAGGCAGGGTGACCTGGTGGATTCACTTACCTCTCTGCGCCTCAGTTTCCTCTCTAATGCTGAGAAAATATTGAGCACAAAGACAGTGGAGTGTGTACTAAAGAAGTGGAATAAATGTGAAGGCATCTGCTCTCCATAGACAATTGAGAGAACCGAGGTAATGTTTAGGAAATCACCATTACTTTATGCTGATTCTTTCTCTACTTCCAGAGCAATTCCCATAGCGATTACAAACATGACCGTGAGTCACACAAACCTGGGTCCAAATCCCATCTCCCTCATTTAGCGACTGTGTGACCTTCAACAAGTTATTTAACTGCTTTCACCTAAATTTCCTCATCTGTAAAAAGGGGCTGACCATAGCACTCGCAGGATTGTTGAGAGTATGAAAATAAGATAATGTATGCAAAAGGCGCTCAATAAATGGTAGCTGGAGAAAGAAAGAGCTGAGGGGATCTGGATCATTTTGGTCTCTCACTTTATTTTGTGGAAAATTTCTCTTCTCATTTTCTTTATTGATTTTTTTTTTTTTTTTAACTGAGCCTGGAGATTTTGGAGAAGCCAGATTGGAGGTACAGGAAGAAGAGAAGATTTTCCATCTTGCTTTTTTCTCTCCACTTGCTCCTTTTGAACTTAAGTCGGATTGGAGTAAATTCAGTGTTGCATTTGCTGAGTGGAGGCTGCCAGAGAAGCCTGAGATGCTGGTGATCCCCCAACGCCCAGAATGTGCAGAAAGAGTTCCGGCTTTAAGTTTCATGGCCTGGTACCCATTCTCCACTCAGATTCATGCTGAGATTGTTAATAGCTCATGAATAATAACTCATTTGCTACTTGGGTCCCCAGGTCGCCAGGGAAAACTGAAGTCCTTTGCAGAGCCAGGGATTTCTTTCTGGGGACAAACCAGAAAAATGTCCAGCCTCAGTTCTTAAAACTCACAAAAGATTTAAAGTTATTCATGGGCAACGGTGTAAGCAGGATGCCAATGCTCGGGGACTTATTTCTCCCTGCTAGCCAAATCCAGGGCTGCAGAAGGTTGACACCCAAGTGGGCACCGCCTGTCTCTGGCTCCTTTGTTTGGATGACATCATTCCCCAGTGTGGCCACCAGCAGGAGTGATAACAGAAATTTATCACTTAATGGGGGAAATTTATCTTTTATCACTTAAGGGGAAATAACACTTTAGGGTGTACAAGGATGCCTTCCGCTGCTTGCTCCAGGCACATCCTGGGTATTATTCATTTAACCCTCAGGTCAACCCAGTGAGGGGATAGCGCTGTAGATCTTTGAGGAAACAGGCTTGCAGAAGTCCTAGCCGATTAATGACGGAACTGACACTCAAATGTAGATATCTTTGCACCCACCTCTGCTTCCTCCCAGTCAGGGCTCAGGATTAGGAACTGGAAGCGCTGAGGATCCAGGCCTGTGGAGCCTTTCCCCATTCTCTGTGTCCTGCCCTGGAGGACAACTGCAAAGCCATCAGCTACCTGTTGCACCTTGACACCTGGATGCTAAAACAATAGTAGGGAAGGGTTTGCTGACTTCCCAGGAGGACTCAGAAAGGGAGGGTGGGTGACAGACGAGTGGGGGGAAGGGAGACCCGGCAGCATTCCAGGCTGGCACTTAGAACTATGGGAAGCCAGTTATTGTCTTGGGTAGTGGTGGAGAATTCGGGAACTGCAAAGGAATCTGGAATATCGAAACCCTTCATTTCCTAGGAAACATACCCCCAAAGGGTTAAAATTATTTGTTCAAGGCTATATGGCTAGAAAAAGAGTTAATGGTCATAGTACTATCACTATTAACCAACTCACTGTAAGACAAGCACTGCCTTATCAGATCCCTCAACAGCTCAGTGAGCCAATAGCCCAGAATTTGCTGCTAAACATTCTGAGGCTCAGAGAGGCTCAAAACTCATCTGAAGCCACACAGCTTGTAATGAGCAGCTTGTTTTAGGAGTCTAGCCAGTTCTTAGACCTTTCAGCCCACACGCTTGATAGATAAGACAATCACAAGCCCCTGAGCTCTTTAATCACGAACTTCCTCTCACATAATCTGCCTCTTGCTCCTCATAAAATTATATTTGCACCTAGACGATTATACCCTAAGTGTGAAGTCGGACAGCCAGGTTGCTGTGCCGAGGTGTTTAGAATGGCTGTGAAACGCCAGGCTGTAGGAATTTGATTTCCACACCAATCCTCCCCCTCCTTAATTAGAAGCACACAGACATACCCATCAAGTTCCTGACCAGTGGGGCACCGGGGCCACAGGGACACTGGGCAGCCCCTCCTGGGCCAAGTGCTCCAGGCACACAGCCCAGTAGTGGTGGCGGGGGCCCGGTAGGCCTGGTTACAGGGTTACAGTCCTGGAGAAGGCTTCTTCTACCTTTCACAAGGTAAAAGGTGAGCACATGATGGATGTTTAACAGCAGTAAGTCCCAGACACCCACCTTCCAGGCCCATTCGGACATCTAGCCTCAGCAGATTTCTCTTCCCTAGGAGCCCTGGGCCAGGAAGTCTCTGGTCTCTTTAGAGGCTGAGACCTGAGGTCTTTCTGGGTCTCTCTGAGGCTACGCAGTGCAGAGGTATTCCTGAACCTCAGGCATGGGGCAGCCCTTGTCCTGTCTGCTCCCCCAGTGTGGGAAAAGTCTCTCAAATTCCCTCAGGAAGAGTGAGCAGGGCATCCTCTGTCAGTGTCCCCGAGGGAGGGCCCCAGCCACCCAGCCCCAAAGGTCTCCTTTCTGGAAAGTCCCTGGCAGATGTGTTTCCACTGAGCTGGCAGGGAGTGCTGTGAGGGAGGGGCTGCTCTGGGTGTTGGCGGCAGGGCAGGCCCTCCAGCCCTGTGCCAGGCCCGTGTGAACAAACGGCCACACTGTTGGCTGGGGAGATTGGAGCCTTGTGTTGTCATCTATTATTTTGTCATCTTGCTGCTCTCCTGCCCAAGGCCCTGCTGCTCCACCAGGCTGCAGGCGGAGGGGCCTCCCAGCTGTGCTTTGGTTTTCCAGGCAGACTTGGTCTCTCAGTCAGCCAAAGAAGGGAGAGAGATTGTCCAGGGGCCCTTCTCTCCCTTCTCACCCTCCCTCCAGCCCCTGCAGCTGTGATGTCCTGAGCTCTCGGAGGAATCTGCTCACCTAGTTGCTCAGAGGGATGAACCCTAAATGGCTTTGCTCCGTCTCTGTCTTGGTGGCCATGATGAAATGCCTTTTCTGCCTTTGGTCTTGCTGTAGTCCCTTCCTGCCCAGGAGAAAACCTGTCCTTTAATAATCCACCAAGTTTAATTTATCTTACTCAGCAGCAACCAGTATGTTGCCAAAGCTTTTGAGTAAGTGGAACCATGTGATTCTATCCTCAGATAACTGGCTCCAGGGGCCTCGCCCGCATTGGTTCTGAAGTCTAACAGCGTCAATCATGTCTTTATTTTTCCGTTGGGACACCTGTTGGTCAGCACAGTTCACTTGGTGTGAGCATCAGCGAGTGGCTACTCCGTTTCTTCTTCTTTCCTCTTCCTTAAGATTCCCTCATGTTTTGACCATACTTCCCCAACTTTCTCTCAGCTTCTTCCCCAGCTTCTCGATGGTTCCATCTAGTCTGTTCATTAAACTAGACTCTCTCCTCATTTGAGACAACTTAGTGGACATTCCTTTTGATGTTACATAGCTGCATCCCCAAGCCTGGTCCCTGACCGTTAGGAACTGGGCTGCATAGCAGGAGGTGAGTGGCCAATAGAGAGAGCGGCACTTCATCTGTATTTACAGCTGCTCATCCCTCACATTACTGCCCAAGCTCCGCCCCCTGTCAG
>CAUYQV010155801.1:0-105011 GCA_963574575.1 Galagoides demidoff | reverse complement strand
GCCTGGTGCGGGGGGGTGGGGGGTGGAGGGGTGGTGTTCTGAGTCTCAACTGGGTTCCTCCAGAGTAGTAAACTTCCCTGTTGGCAGCTCTCACTCGTGGAGTGAGAGAATAGGTCCTCAGTTTATTGGTGGCCTGTAGGAAACTCAGAGGAGCGGTTAAAGAGGAAACAAAGGAAAAGCACACCTTTCTTGGGGGAGGGGATGGGCACTATTCCTTTGGGGTGATTTATGTACCTGTGGATTGTCCTCTAGGAGTCTCCGCCTGTCTCAGAAGAGGTGTCCTGCTGGTATCACTCTTCTCTCTCAGCTGGGCTCCCAGTTTTCAACTTTGTTGGGGGTTTCTCCGGACTTTATCCTTTCCTCTGAACAGGAGCTTCTGTCAGAGACTGGTGCCTGTCGGCCATCTTGACCCCTCCCTCCCATCCAAAAACGCTGCCTTCCTCTCTTAATACTGTCTCAATGGCAGTTAAATTTCAGTATGCGTTTGGATGGGAATAAACATTCAAAAGATAATCTATTGTAGGGGTAGAGCCTGTTGCTTTGCATCCTTCAGTGTTTGGTATTTCCAGGTTTTGGGATTTCAGCCTTTCTAATAAGTGCATAGCAATCTCTCATTGTTTGTATTTGCAATTTCATAATGGTATATGTTGAACATCTTTTCATATATTTGACATCTATGTACTTCTGTGAAGCATTTTTATATTTTCCCCATTTTCAAATTAAGTTGTTGATTTTCTTGAATTTTAAGAGTTTTAATGTATTTTACATAAAAATTGCTACACAGTTCTCTGTAATTAAAATCAGACCCCTTTGTCTGGGAGTCTATAAGGCCCTTAGATTTGAGCTTCAAATTTCCCCTGGTTCTTAGCTTTTCCCCTGGTTCTCTCTGTTAAACTTCTAGTCTACCGCATCATTTGTGGCCACCATCAAGCTACCAGCAACCTCTTAATGTCAACCACAGACTCTCCACTGTTTTTGATAACATACTTAGGATTAAAGTTTCTCATGCCCTGTTCTAAATAAAGTCAGTTTCCCCAGGGAGGGGCGTGGAGTTCTCCCTTCTTTCATACTACCTTTTACTCCTTATGAAGAAACTCCACACTACTTGTCCTGAGCTGGGGGTGGGAAGAGTAGCAGACTTCTTAGAATGACATCCCTACTCTACCAGCAGGTCTCAGGTTTGGGACACTAGTCTCTGGTATTCTCTGCTGGTTGCTTCTGTCATTAAATCTCTGCTTTTACAAATGAACTAGAGCAGGGTGATTAAGGTCCTATATTCTCAGTCCACCATGACTGGGGCAGGGCTTCTGCTTCTCCGTGGGCAATGGGTAGAAGAAGGGGGCCCCAGACCTGTTGGCCAGGCTGACCTGGAATAGAGTTTCTGCTGCTCAGAGCCTGAGGCATGGGGCAGTGAGAAATGCTGGTGGCCTATCTCTTTTCAGGAGAAACTATTGCTCTAGAGTAGGAGATCAGTGAGGAGGAGTCTTGTTTTCTAGGTTACCCAGGTTTTTAGGTTAGAACTGAAGGTTGCAACCACTAGCTTAAAGTCAGGTTGTGGCTCAAAAGCTATAAACTGTCACTGTTCTTACCAAAATTTAGATTTTCTCAAATAAATGTTTAAGACCAGACACACACCACATGTACATATACTAGGTCAATTGACCACTAGTCCCTTGAGTGGTCAATTTACAGAAGTTCTACTATAATTACTAGGAAATATTTTTTTTTTAATTATTGAGATTGAGTACTAATTGATGATGTATAAACAAAGAAATATTAAAATTACACCCTGCTAAGGTTGACTCTTAACTAACTCAGGTTTTATTTCCTAAAGAACATGAGTTTGCTTAGCAAACTGTGCTTTCTGGTCAAATTTTAGACACTTACTCAAATCACTTTTACTGACAACACCTAAATATGCCACTTTGGGTTCAGTTATGTGAACGAATTCACATAGTAAATGCTGAAGTTTGTACTTTTATATTTTTCCATCCTCAAACCATGTCTCATCTAAGTATTTCTAAAACCAGATGATACTGCTAGAACTATTCCCTCTGCCACATAATTAAATCTGTGTCAGGCTGTAACGGTCAAAAAATTAAAATGAAATAGTGACTAATTGCTTTGTTTCACTTCCCTTTTGTGTGTTTCAAGATAGATGCTGGCTAGCAGTTTTAGAAGGTGAATACAGAAAAGTAGAAGAAAGTAAAGATATAGGAGAAGCTAATTTTTGAAATAAATTTCTATGGGAGAAAATTCAGGATAAAATCATGGACTTATCAAAAGCAGTACTCACAGAAAAGGAAAAGCTCAGACAGGATTTTCACATGGGGATGGCCGATTTTGAATGTAATTGAACTAATAAGTCAGTAAGTTCAATAATCTATACAAAGAGATGGAGGAGGAAAAAATGGGGAGTTGATTATCAATGGGCAGAGAGTCTCAATTAATGCAAGATCAGTTCTGGAGATCCGCTGTACAACATTGTCCATATAGTTAGCAATAATGTATGGTACAATTAAAAATGTAAGAGGGTAGAACTCAAGTATTTTTAATCATAATAAGACATTTTAAAAAGACATGAATGCCTGGAAATTGGGGGTTGAAAAAAATATAACATTTGCAATCATTGGTGGTATAAATGTTAGAGTTGATTTGAGATGAATAAAAGGTTTGCAGGACAGCAGTGAGTTAGTTTAAAATAAAATAGTCTGAATTTGCGTGACATTCATTTATGTTGCTTTGCTTTGTTCAGTACATTGGCAACCCAGATGTAGGAATAGACAAAGCAGATAAATGTTGCAGACTTTCCCGAGTTGTAGGCTTGAACAAAAGCAACCCTGAATTGGCTGTCTGTAGATGGTAAAGCAAGGAAGACCAAAAGGGGGAGCTGATGGGGCATGTGTTCATGGAGAAAGAAGGCTAGGAGTGTGCTGATTGGAAGTTGACAGCAAATGTTTGGAAGGTAGTGAACAAGGAGAGTTAGAGAACATGGAAGAATAGAAAAAATAAAGTTCAAAGGGTGTTTTTGTCTGATGAAGGTTTGAAGTAAAGCTACTGATCACTGGAGTTCATGGTTTTATACATAAACGTTGTGCACCTCCTCAGATTCCCTTAATGGCCTGTTTCTAAAGAATCTACCATCCTTGCAGATCACCAGCGATTTTACTGGTGCCCTTGCCTAGTTCTCAGAGAGGGTGTGAATTAGACTTATAAAATACTGGGCCTGATGGTCCCCATTTCTCTACAAGCCAAGCTCATCCTTGTCAAGTCACCTCCCATGCTCCCTGCAGAGCCAGACAATACAACACAGAAGTACAGGAAAGTGAACTCTACAGGGCAAACTTTGACCACAAGGAAGTAGGAGGCTAAGGGTACCAGGCAGATTCATTTCCCTTTCTTTGTCTTTTTGGTTGACTACTTTGAACGATGGCCTTCCCTTGTATTCCTTCTAAGGAAGTTCCTGCAAACTAGAACATGGGTACTGAGTACCTTGCTGCTTCTTTTCACACCTGGTTGAGAAGGGCCACTGTTACATTACTTTGCATCTTTTCACGTCTCTGTCATTTTTTTCTGCCATATCCCTACCCTCAGCTTGTACTTCCTCAATAAAGTGTTAGAATCTTTGCCTCAAGTTCTGCTTTCTAAAGAACCTGGGTTAAGACATGAAGTTTTGGAGGAGGGAGGAAGTATCATTAATGTGGATAGGGTCAAATTATAGGAAAACTCTAATAATAAAATAGTAAATTCACTGAGGAAGAGAGAAATATTAGATTTAGAAGTATAAGATAGCTTATAGATGACCACAGAGCATCAGCAAATCTTAAACAATGAGACATGGAAATATTAAACTGAGTATTTAGAAGAATAGCTGAGAAAGCTGTGATCTCAGGGATCCTGAGTTGAGGTGGTTTTACATAAGAAAATGCCATCAAGGTTTGAAGACATTTATAATTATAGGATAAGAAGAATACCCAAAAGAAAATGTATTCATGTACCCTGACACGTACAAATCTTTCTAAAAAATATGAGCTAAAAAAGTTTGCAGTCATTATGCTTTTTATTGAATAATTTGAAGTCAATGTTCATTTATTTTCCATTCAGAAAATATTCACTTGGGTCTTTTATGGGCCAGCCACTCTTCTATGTGCTTAGGATAAACTGGCAAATACACCATCTCCTGGACCTTACCCAACAGACCTTATATCCTATCAGGGAGAAGCAGAAACCAAACATGTTGTCTATTACATGTTAACTAAGTAAATTACATGTGTTGAAAGTAGTAAGTCTATGGGGAAAATAGAGCAAAATACGGGATTATCAAAACTTAGGGGATGTCAGAGGAATGGAAGTCTGCAATCATGAATAAGATGACAAGGGTATGCTCCTTTAAGGAAAGAGTTGAGAAAAGGTGAAGAAGAGATCCAGGTAGATAGGAAAGGTACACAGATTCTGGACAGAAGACAAAGCTCATGCAAAGGCCTGGAGTAGGACTGGTGTTTTTGAGATGCAGCAAGGAGGCTAAAGAGGCTGGCTTAGGAGCCAGTTGGGGGGAGTAAAAAAATAGGGTGAGGGAGGTCCCAACAGAGCCTGACCACAGAGGGCTTTGTGGGCCCCTGCAAGCACTTTATTACTTTAAAGGAAATTGGGAGGCACTCCAGAGTTTGTAGTGGAGAAGGGTCGTAGTCTAACTTCCATTATATCAGTAGTACTTTGATGTGTGTTGAAAAGAGATTGTAAGGACAACTTTTTTTTGTTTGTTTGTTTTATTTGTTTGTTTTTTAAGCCAAGAGCCCAGGCAGGAGGCAATGGCAGTAAACTGGTCAAACTATGGCACCACTTCAGGCCAGATTGTTAGCACTGGTGGGGTTGAGAAGAGACTGCCATCTGAGTATGTTAAAAATAAAACTAATAGGAAGATTTGTTAGATTAGAGGTAGGGTATGAGAGAAACCAAGAAGTGAAAAAATTACTGAAATGTTTGGCTTAAACAACTGGAAAGATGGAGCTGCCATCAACTAAGTAGGACTGAATAGGACTCTCGTTAGAGAATGTTTTAGAGAAAAGATAAGAGTTTGGTTCTGGACATTTGAGTTTGTTATATTTTTTAGACAACTGAGTGGAGACATGGGAAGGAGTTAGACATACGAGTAGAGCCAGGCTCAGCAGACTTTTTCATAGAGGACCACACGCTAAACATTTCAGGCTTTGTGAGCCAAATGTTCTCAGTCACAACTACTCTGCCAACACGTAGCCACACACAATATGCTGAAGAATTAGATGGCTGTGTTCCAGTAAAACTTTATTAACACAATGGCTGCTGCTGCTGCATTTGACCTGAGAGCCATATTTTGCTAACTACTGGCCTAGAGTTTGGGAGAGAGGACTGGGTTGGAGAAGTACACTTAGCCTTAAAAATATTTCATACTGATAATTGCCGTGTTAATTTGATGTAATAACTTATTATCCTTCCACATTTGATATCTGTGCTTTTCCTCTTGTCATCAATAGTAATTGTCCCTCAACTACATATTTATTTTCCTCAAAAAAGGAGCCTACAAGGAACTAAGAAAAAGCCAATTTGATGAAATCAAAAGAAAAATCTGAATGAAAATAAGTTTTCAATAGAGAACACAATTGATCACTACACATATACAAAATATGGATCAATATTTAGTTGGCTTACAACTGCACGTGTAACTGAATATTTAAGGATGGTGATACCATTCAGTGTAGCCAACCCATACATATTGATTTAGCATATACAATATGTATAAATATGCAGTTGTCCAGGTGGCTCTGAAACATACATTTGAAATGTGTGGGTCCACTTATATGCAGCTTTTTCCCAAAAGTTACAGAAGGGAAGGTGTACCCTCCTTCCACCTTCTGACTTTGTCACCCTGAGACAACAAAACCAACCCCAACTGACTCAATGTGAAGGTGAAGATGAAGACCATTATGAGGACCCATTGCCATTTAATGAATAGCAAATATATTTTCTCTTCCTTATGATCTTCTGAGCATTTTATTTTCTCTGGTTTACTTTATTGTAATATAGTATGTAATACATATAACATACAACATGTGTGTTAATTAACTTTTATTAGTAAGGCTTCTAGTCAAAAGTACATTATTAGTAATGTTTTTCTAGAGTTAAAAGTTATATGTGGGTTTTTGACTATATGGGAGTTCAGACTCCCTAATCCCTACATTGTTCAAGTGTCCACTGTATATAAAAAAAATCAAGATGAAGATATGTTATCAAACCATATTCAAAATAAATGAGAAATGCTAGAGATACCACAAAAAAATGATACTAGAAAAATGTAATTGTCAGGGTGGCACCTGTGGCTCAAAGGAATGGGGCACCGGCCCCCCCATATACTGGAGGTGGTGGGTTCAAACCTGGCCCTGGCCAAAAAGTGCAAAAAAAAAAAGTAATTGTCATGTGTGAAATAATTCAAAGCAATCCTGATTTCATAGCCAGAGGTACTTAGCACGTTGAAGGTGCTCAACCCAAAAATATAATTCCTTGGTATAAAGGGTATTTTGAATTAAAGACCCTTAGATGTCAACAGGCCTTGGAAGGGGCTTTACCTCTGTTTCACAAAACTAAATGGACCTGTCAGAAAGGAAAAGAGACTTCCCATTTCTTCCCTGTTATCTCAATATATTACTGGAAAGACAATCAAGAATGCAACCAGACTTGACCTAAATCATTCTGAGTATAATACCTGTCTCTTAAGTTAATTTCATTTACAAAGAGTACCATTTAAAGTCAATTTGTTTCTCCCATCCATAAATTTTCTCCAGTATTTATTCATCCTCCTTAATAATCACTTATTGCCCATAGGAAGGATTACCTTTATTCTTGGTCTTCCTTCCCCTTTAAAATGAGGGCATATAAGTTTCTGGACCCAACAGAGCTATTAAGTAATCAATCTGTGATTCTCCCTATGCTCATACCACAGTATATAAATCTTTTTCTCTTATTAAAACTTGCCTTATTGTGAATTAATCTTTCAGTGAACCTTCTGGATAGAAGAGGATGTTTCCTGTCACCCCAACAAAATAAAAAGTTTTAGAAGAATGATGTAACACTAATTACAAAGGAAGATTTGGTTATCAAAGGATGAATCAACAGGATGTTTAGAAATCAAACAATATGGGTTCTTCCCTAATTACTACGTAGTTTAGCAAAGAGAAAAGTTTTTACTCATAAAAACCACTTTTAGGCAGGAAAAAATAAAGCTTTACTAACTGACATTAAAATAATACAGCAAATTAGAAGAACAGAGAAAGCTAAATGGGTGGGGGGTGGGGGGAGAAGAGAGTCAACGTCCAGAGAAAGAACTATTCCTACACAAGTTATTTTAGAAGAGAACAGGAGATTATAGTCTTTAAAGAACTATTAAAAACAAAAAAAGCAGTGACTATTAACCTTTGATTTTTTTTTTTTTACTACCGCTCCTTTAAAGGAACTTTTTAGATTTTTCCATTCAAATCCTAAGCACCTATGAAATTAATATCCCAGATATGCTGGGTATTTCTCAAGCCATTTTAGTATCTAAGATTTTGCCTGAGAACTAATGTTCCCTCTCATCCCTGGGAGGGGCAATATTGCCCCTGTGAGAATGACTGCTTTAAAGGATGGACTGTCTCATATCCAATTTACATTCGTCAAAGCTTTTTCTGAAAGTCCCTGGTTGGTGGGGGTAGGAGGTGGCCAGGTGATGGAGGCATGGGATAAAGGGGAACAGTAAGGAAACAGAGGCATGTTTGACACACTTGTTCTTCATTTAAATGAATCGAATTTGACTATGAGGCACAGAAATATAAAGAAGAAAAAAAGCCAGCAACAAAACCACCCCAGCAATTTTAACCTGAGTATCTCAATCATAAAGGAAATAGGGATAAAAATATCGGAAAACGATTACCAAATATAACAAAAATTTCAGAAGAAATATTCTCATAACGTAGTTTATAGAATTAATACTGCATCTAAAGATCAAACTTAATAGTATTACTTCCACTTTTTAAAGCTTAATCATCTACCCAAATCCTTGGGTAGCCAAGATCAGTGTGAGTTAGAAAATCATTCTCAGTCTGTTTTGATGAGATAGTCTGATTGTCCTAGTATCTGTTTCCATTCTCAGGCCAAACTGAATGTGAATTTCAAGACACAAAAACCACTGGGGGAACCTGGAGAAACGGCCTTTGGTATCTCTGTCTGATTATCTTGAATTTGCAAAGCGTCTGTCTGCAGAAAAGACAGTGAGCTTGAAAGAAATAATTTTAAGGCAACTTTCCTTCTTAATCAAGGCCCTTCTCTCTTTCCACCTTCTGTGGGGCGGGAGGGGTGGGGCCAAACAGGGGAGGGCAGTTTCCCAGGGCTGAAGAGGGTGGCATGACTCACAGAGTCTATGCAAACCTCCTGAGTGAATTCTGAGAAAGAAATGAGTAGCATTTTGATTTTGTTTCTACAAAAATAAGTTCTTACCATCAGTATGGTAAATTCTGCTTACTTAACCCTGTTCCCCATTTCCCTCCTGTGGTCAAGCACATGTGTGTGTGCCCCTATGATATTTAGTGTTATCTCATTAAACAGGTTTATGTGGGAAAGCTCATTTTGGGGGAAAATTAAAAATGTGTTTCAGCCTTAGGCTTCCCATCCTAATCACTTTTTTGAACCCCTAAAAATGTTCCTCAGGGAGTCAACGCCAAAGATAAAGCTGTTTATTTCATTTTTACCCAGAAGGAAAAGGCTGCTAATTGTAACAACATGTTAGTGAGACATAAGGAAGCTGGAAAAAAGTTCTTGAAGAGGGAAATGAAGAGGAAGATTTTTATGATAAGCTGATTGTCCCATCACTGATCAGCAACACCTTTGGTCTATGATTTCTTCGGAACTCTTACAAAATCCTATTGCACATCTGTTTGTTAATGAAATCAATAGCTGATAACAACTGTGAATTGTACCTTCAAACTAAACTCCATTATTGCAAGTCCAGTGCTTAGCCAACATTACAAATACCAGAGGAGGAGTTTAACACCACATTGTCACAACAAATAGTCATTCGCCCAAGTACCCATCCAATTCCTATGCATCCTTCAATCCTTTGAAAGAATATATCTATTCCCTACAAGATAAAATCCAAGCCCCTCCTTGGCTTAACAAAGGAGATATTTTCCAACCTGAACCCAATATAATTTTAATAAAGAATCTCTTTTGGAGCCTGAACTTTGCTCAGTGGTAACTCATTTGGGTATGTGTGGTACCCTGGTACCGCAGCCTGCTACAAATTAATTTACTTGTTTTTTCTGGGAGCCTCAGAAAGACTTTAAGAGAAGGGTGTGTCAGACACTGAAATTGTCCCAGTAACAATATCTCAATTGTGAGTGTGTCCTGGTATCTGTTAGTCAGCCTTGTTCCCAGCATGGAGTCTTATTTCTGAATATTGGGAGGGATGAGGCTGAAAGTAAAAATGGAAGAAACTGTTTGCTAATAACTCAAAAGCTCAGAGGCAAAAGGATGCCCTGTATTGATTCCATTAGGCCAAAGAACAAGGGTTTTCTTTGAACCTCCTCAGTTTAGCACATGGTAAGGATTGAATGAGTGTTGAAATAAATTATGAAAAGAATGGTGAAACAAATGAGTGAACCATTTCCAGAAGACATACTCATAAAATCTGTCATGTAAATGTGTCCTCAAATGGTACTTTTCATTTCATAAAATTTAGTAATATTTTGACATTTCATAAATAATCAACATAACCTAAAACTTTCCACCCATGTCTTAAACAATGAGAAGCTTTGCTCTTAACACACCAGTACTTATTTAAGTTCCATACACAGCATTCTGACACTTCCCCATGAAATTAACATGAAAGGGCCATTCAGCAGAAATGTCTTAAAAAACTATCTTTCTCCTGGAATTTCCAGTTTGACTTGTTTCAGATGGGAAGTGACACAGCTTTAACTTTCTCACAGTCTTTTAAGGTTTTTCCTAAAAGTAGAACAAAATTCCTAAAAAAAAAAAAAACATTTAAATATCAAATATAAGTTGCTACTCAATATAAACTCAATTTTGATTCTTTTGTTTGAAAAGAGTTTTAAAATTCTTGTTTAAATTTTATCCTTGCTAGCTCTCCCACCCTCCAACCTCCCCAAAACACACATACATTTTTTTTTTAAGTCAGGGCTAGGAGGGAGACTACTGAGCTTTGGTTATAAGATGAGGGCCTGCAATTAACTGTTAATCTAATTTTATGGTTACATTCATTTTGTCTGTCTTCCAAAATCCTAGTGAGCTTTCAGTGTATTTCTAAACAAATCTATTTATATTCTTCTTATTATATATTTATTAAACACACAGTAGTTTAGAATATGCATAGATGCTAAACATATGGTAAGGATGGTTATCTCAAAAAAAAAAAAAAAAACTGACATTTTCCAGAAAGACTATATCTTTAATTATAATTTGCAAGAGACTAAGAATATAATGTCAATGTTGTAACCCATCTGAAAGAAAAAAAATTAGGTAGTCAATATGAAATATTTATATATCAAAAAATTACTCTTAAGTAAAATTGACAGTGATAATGAACATTGTTAAAATGGTACATAATTTTTTTTTTTTTTGCAGTTTTTGGCTGGGGCTGGGTTTGAACCCACCACCTCTGGCATATGAGGCCAGTGCTCTACTCCTTTGAGCCATAGGCACTGCCCTATATAATGTATAATTTTAAAAGCTGCCTCCTTTCATAAAGAAGATCTTATAAGAGATAGTTATCTGCTCTCTAATTATTACTAGAAGGTAAAGTTAACCATGCTAGTCAACATGGAATTTATTTATGAACATCCCCAATTATATATTTGTATATGTTAAAGCTAGATAGTAGGGTTTCTAAGAATCCATGTTATGACTGAAATTAGTAATTATAGTTGCTATAATATGAGGATAACTTAGGCAGACAATAGTACTTTGTCTAGGTCTGTGGCTTCATTGTTTCCATAAAATAGCTACTTACAGGGTGTGATAAATTATATGGCTAAAAATGTATTATATTTCTGTTACAGTAGGTAAATCTCTTTTCCAGTAGAGCAGTGTCATTTCTATAATCCTAACAGGAGTCAAATAAAATGTACTTTAAATCATCTAAGAATAATGTCAATGTTCTACTATAATAAAAAAAGGAATTCTTACTTCAGTCATAAATCAAACACCTGCTAGATTCTCATCTGAATTTTTCAACCTAAAACTACACTGTAGGTAATATTTTGGAAACTGAAACACCAGTTAGTCAAACTCATACGGAATATATTTCTCTAAGTGACAGAGCTCAAGAACTACACATATTAGAAATTCTATACAGATATTAGAATAATGCTATTTTTTACTGATGGCCTCTTGTCCTTCCCATGGAAGGGATTACTCCAGTAGCCCTTGAACTAAAGCCATTCTCACTCCTATAGAAATGTTCCATGATTAAGTATTTTTGAAGGATAATTATATTCTAGTAATTGGCCTAGAAAACTGTTGTTTTCCAGGATTTAACATATTGTACAGCCAGACAGATTCTTATCAGCCTTCAAGTTTTTTTCTCCATTAAGTGGAAGAGTATTTATAAATACTGATCGTGTGGAGTTTATTATAAGCACATTTCTTGGTTTGCCTTGTAGCAGCAATCTCTTCCTTGATGCTCTCTTTTGAGAGCTCTTCATGACATCCTTTGATAAGTTTTCTAAGGCTGAAGAGAGGAATACAGCACCAGAAATGAGTATTATTCTAAAGAGACAAACAGATCTTTCTCAATAACATCCTCCTCTAAAATATTCTTTCTTCAATGGGTACAATGTAGGGTTATATGGCACACTTCCTGGGTGACCTACCTCCTGGGTGAAGGGCTTAACTACAACTTGGACTTTACCTAACAGACACAAGAAATGTAACCTAATCATCTATACCCTCATATTAATCTGAAATTTAAAAAAAAATCCTCTCTTCTTTTGACTGTGACTGGGTAGAAAAATCCAGAAAAGATCTTTCTGGGAATAGGAGTTATAGGCCCCACAAGAAATAAGAGGTTTTGGGTTCTTATCTTACATTTGCTTTCAGATGTGGCAGAAAATCATAGAACCTTGCTAAAACAATATTTTGCTAATCTTTAAAAATCTTCATTATTAGAACATTGTTGACTTTAGTCTTCCTGATGCTTTTTGAACTACTGTCCTCTAAACCTGCATCAACAGTCAACCATGCTCTCTGTTTCTTTATTCATTCTACAAACATTGACCCTGTTAGAAGAGATGAATTAGTTAACATTCTTGCCCTGGGAAAATTCAATCTCTTCTCTCTTCTTTTCCTGTAATTTCTCTTAGAAGCCTGACAAGTCTTTTGAGAAATTAGGAACATCAGAAGGAGTGATGATGCCCTACATCTCTCAATTTAGGCCCAACTTGTTAGACCCAACCACAAACCACGTGTATTAAGGTCGCACTCAGTTTTATAGTCACCTTGAGGAAGTAATTCTGAGAATTAGCACTGTATAGCTTAAGAAACATTGTTTTTGATGCTGCAGGTACGTCAGCCTCAGAACTGAAACTGAGTCATCTATGAAAATTCAGGTTTGACAGCTGGGGTGCCAGGTCTGTCTCCCATGCCCTATTGCCATTTCTTCTCCTACACTCAAGGCCAGGCTCTCTTTCACTTAGATTCCCAAACGTTAGTGTGCACAGAAGGACTTGATAAAAAAGATCCTAGACTCCATCACTTACGGGCTGAATCATAGTCTCAAGGAGTAGGCCCTGTCATTGGCTTTTTAATTAGCTCCTCAGACAATTATACACACTAACATGTACAATCCAGACTTAAAGAAACAACTGAAATAACATCTTAATTCCCAATTATGTTCATATTTCATCTAATTTGCTTTGAATATCTTCACTAAATGTCAGGGCCTACTCAGTGTCTTATGAATTATGTTTGTCTCACTTTTAGAGATGTTGAAAATAGAAATTTAAGCCAAATTTATTGCTCACTCCTAACCAGGCAAAACCTATGCTAAGTTACTTCATATTGTTAAAGTATTGCTACCATTTTCCACCTCTTGTTTTGCTCATTATGTCTCCTCTTATTCTCCAATGTTCTTTTCTTAAAAATAAGCCTGACTCCCCCAAGCAGACATACACTTCCTCCTTCCTGTGAATTCCTTAAATTTTTTATATTTTATAATGATCATATTTTGCCTTATAGTCACATTTGTACTCATTATTTTCCCTCCAGATTATAAAATCCTTAATACAAAAAATTGTCTTATCATAGTTGATATCAATGTGTTCACCTAAAATGTAAAACAATTAATGCTCTCTCAGAGATTATCTTCATGTTCTGCCAAGATCAAGGATTCTCCAAGTAGTAACTGTTCCACATCTCAGGTAAATATATATCAAACATAATTTATGCTATTATCCACTTCAATCACCTCATAATCAGTTATGTTACCATTTATGAAATATTTGCATTCCAACATGTTTCTAATAAGCCTAAAAAGTGGTAGGTATACTCTGTTACAGATTTCTTGCCAAGTTTTTTCATATAAAATGTTTATGAAATCTTGACATCACATTGAATTGTGAAAGGAGGGGAGGTAAGAGAATTTACTTAAAAAAACCAAAAACCCATGATATATTTTCAGACACATCTATTCTTTAAAAACCGAGAAATATAATTAGCTTTTTTCTAATGAAGTTGAATAAAAACTTTTATATAAATATTGAGTGCAAGTACTCTAGTAATAACTTACTTTTAATGTGGAGGAAACTTGAGGTGACAGAATTAGTGGCACAACATTGAAGAGAATTAACCAGAAATTAGACAAGAAAAAAGTATATTAGAAGACAGAAAGAAATTACTTAAAGGAACACATCTGCAAAATCCAGTGTAAATAGACGATGGTTATTGTTCTTCATTGATAAGGAAAATATTAATCAAAAGACTGTTTCTCAAAATAAATGAGTTTTTGACTTGAGTTTCCTTCATTTTCCCTACAATCTCAGTAAATCTGAAATATTAATTATGAGACATAATTTGAAGAACTGAAAGCTTCAAGGGAAGTCTTATAAAAGAGGCTAAGTGAAGAGACATTAAAGAATAAGACATTGAAAAAGACTGATGAAACAAAAATTACAAATAACATATTTCACTTACTACATAAACATAATTTCAAATAACATTTTCTTGAGCTTCAAACTGGATTTTTAAAATCCATCATTAATATTTAGTGATACTATAGATGGAGAGCTGGGAGGTTGGAGACTGGTGCCCATATGGCATAGTATGAATAGGTTTTTTTTTTGTTGTTTGTTTTTTTAAATAGGGAAGAGGAATACAATGACACCTCTCCTATTCACAAGTAGGTTTCTGAGTTATTGATGCAATTGTGGTCTTCAGCCCCTTAAAGAAGATATGACTAAACGTGAACCAGAGGAAAAACTCACAAAAAATTCTATATTCTTCAGAACAAATAGTACATGTCTTGGCTTTCTATTGCTTCTGTAACAAATTACTATACATGTAGTGGTTTAAGACAATAAAAACTTGTTTATGGTTCTGTATAGCAAGTTTCATACAATCTCTCTGAATTAAAATTAAGATGTCTTAACAAAGCAAATTTCTGGCAAAGAAGCAAAGCAAGGAGCTCTCAATCATTGTTAGTGGAAATATAAAATGGTATGGCCACTTTGAAAGATATCAAAGATTCTTATAAATCTGAACAGTTCCACCATATCATCTAGTAATCAAACACCTGGTATTTCTCTAACTTATCTGGAAATGTATGTCTACACAAACACTTGCAGGCGAATGTCTACAGCAGTTTTATTCATAATTGTCAAAATAAGAAGCAACCCAGATGTCCAATAAGTGAATGGATAAACCAAAAGTGGTATGTCCAAAGTGGAATGAATGCTCTTCAGTGATAAAAAGAAAGATCTTTCAAGCTATGCAGAGATAGGGATAAATCTTAAGTACACATTAATAACTAGAAGAAACCAGTCTGTAAAAGCTACACACTACATGATTCCATTTATATGATATTCTGGAGAAAGCAAAACTAAAAAGATAATAAATGTAATCGTGGTTGCTAGGTTTTGGAGTGGGTGGCTAAATAGGCCTGGGGGATAAACCATTGTATGTTACATAATGGTGGCTATATGGCACTATATTTGTCAAAAGTCATAGAACTTTACAGCAGGGGAAAAAAATGAACCTTTAAATATATGCACATTTAAAAGTCATTTTAGTAGTCAGGGATCAAAGGATCAAGTAAAGAACATGACCAAAGAATACAACTGTATTAGAAATAAATGCAACATCATCACCAAACGGGGTGACATAACTAACCTTGGAAATAAGCAAGATATATAAGACTAAAATCAAAAAGACCTGTCATAACCATTTTCTCCTTAATCTAGACAAATATGGTTACATACAAAATATTTATAGATATATACATGTTAGCGTACACGTATATTTCCTTATTCCACTAGCTTGAGAGGGCCTAGAAACAATGGTTCTCTAGTAGCAATGAGCCCACCTAAACCAGCTCTTGGTTTCTAATACCATTCACAAATAAAAGTGACTGGAACTTCTTAGGAAAATACAGTGAATAATTCTAGGAGTGGGGCAGGAAATATGTAAGAAGAGTCTATAGCATCTTGTACTACCAGAAAAAAAAAAAAAAAGGATAGATTGCTCCAACAAGCAACACCTTGATGATGCTATGTCAAAGGGATAAAGGAGCCAGTTGGGAGGACATCTGGTAGCCAAAGCTGGAAGAATGTGAGCAAAAAAATAATTTTAGATGATTAAACCTAGGCATACATCAATAATTGAATAAATGAAAAATAGAGAAACCTATGTAGAAGAATTCCAAAAAAATCCTTATACATTTGAAATTTTAAGGAGGCAGAGCACAACTCCCTTTCGTTATGTGTGGGCTGCACATGAGTTTTAAAGAGTATAATACAAAAAGATGGAAAAGAAGTAATTTTACAACACTGTGTAAGCTAGATGATCAGGAAGGGCAAGGTCAACAGTGATAAGACCTGCTGACGGTATGTACTCTCCTTGATACATAAGGAAAGACGGTTAATTCTCAAAAGCCTTCATCCCCAGTTTAATCACAAGAAAAACATCAGACCACTTCCCTGGGCACAGTTGTGAGCAGCTGGTGCTCATCACGAGCACCACCTCTCTGGTCTCAGGTGGTTTCCTTTCGGTCTTGTCATGATGGCCAGATAGATCCCTTTCTAATTCTCCCAGTTGAGACTGAACTGTAACAATGAACAAGGAGAATCTGGGGTGACTGTAGATAAAGAACATACAATTTGCAATGTTGCTTCTAATAACCATACCCAGATATCAGTCAGGTCCAGACTCCCTATAGGTGCGAGTCACCTCCTTTCCTCTCAGGAAGCCTTCAAGTGAGTTTCACTAGTGATGGGGCAAACTGAAAGTGCTAGATGCTGAGAATGGGAAACGGGGCAGAGAATGTGAATTTCTCTCTCAAGAAGTTCAGCTTTCAGGGCCAGGTGTGAAGACTCATGCCTGTTTGGAGACTAGTCTGAGCAAGAGCGAGATCCTGTCTCTACTAAAAATAGAAAAATTAGCCGGATGTAGTGGCGGGTGCCTGTAGTTCCAAGGCTGAGACAGGAGGATCACTTGAAGCCAGGAGTTTGAGGTTGCTGTGAGCTAGGCTCACGGCATGGAGCTCTATCCTGGGCAACACAGTGAGACCCTGTCTCAAAAAAAAAAAAAAAAACCCAGACAACAAAAAAAGAGGTTTGACTTTCAGCTTGTGAGCAACAGGTTAAAGGGTCTTGTATTTTCTGTGTGCCAAGGCATACCTCACTCTGACAGTGCACTCAGTAGCTTTAGAAACATCTTTCAGTGAAATCCCAGACTGAAGACCAACAAGCAAGCAAAGGTCTCAGAATAAAAGGGAATAGAGGGAGCAAGTTTTCTTCTTTCTTGGCTTCAGAGAATGTGGCCCCAGAGTTGTGTCAATAAGTATCGAACTTTTATGTTTTTTGGAGGGTAGGGATAATTGGTATTGGTAATACATGAGTTTTCTATTGATGCTGTAATAACTTATCACAGACTTGGTGCTTAAAGCCACATGACACTTACAGATTTGGAGGTCAGAAGTGCAAAATAAGTTTCACCAGGCCAAAAACCCAGGTGCTTGCAGGGCTGGGTTTCTTCTGGAGGCTCAATGAGAAAATCTACTGTCTTGCCTTCTCCAGTCAATTCCAGAGGCTGCCCGCAGCCCTCTGGCCAACTTTCCCCATCTTCAAAGCCCTTCTCATCTTGCCATTTCTTGTCCTCTTCAGCTACAAATCTCTTTCCTTTAAAGGACTTATGTGATTAGATTGGTGCCACCTGGCTAGTCTCCCATGTTTAGGTTCTTAACATTAATCACATATGCAAAGTCCCTTTTGCCAGGTAGGGTAGCATTCGCAGGCTCTAAGAATTAGAACACAAGCATCTCTGGGGGCTGTTGTTTGCCTCTCACACTGCAGGATTTTAGGTTTCTATACCTCTATCGTTACTCACTGCTAATTATCTCCCATAGCCGTGTCAAACACATCTCCAAAACTAGATTAATCTTCCACCCAAGAAGATTCTTCCTTAATCGGAGACCTCACCTAACAACCTAGTTTATAGATGGAGGATTTGTTTTCTGTAATCCTTCATTAGATTGGAAAGCCTGCTCAATTTCTAAGTATTTCTCCAATCCATCCCGGCCGTTCATCTCTCCTACCACAGACTACCCTCGTGTGAGTTCCATTTTCCTTTAAAAAATTATTTCTTGATTAATGGTGTCTGTCACTTGCTAGCTCGTGGAGCCACTTATGTGAATGATGGACCGGTGTTGTCTGCCCCAGTGAATCTACAGTCTAACATGGAAAAAAACAGATTAAACAAACATGTGTGATAATGTTCTGGGAGAGGACTCTTGATCTTTCTGATTATGAACGTTCTAGAGAGAGGCCATCAGGCTGGCTAATTTAAAGCAGTCAGGTGTAAATATCTTTGTGCGTATATGTGACTTTTCCCTAATTCTGGAATACAAAGATGGAAAAATAAGACTGCTATTAACTGTTAAATATGGCAACTTACTTTAAATAAAATTGAACAAAAGTAGCTTTTAAAGTTTATCTTAATCATTTGTTGTCTAAATTCAGTTAAATTACAAATTTTAAGGACCCCACCCTAGATTTAATGAATCAGGATGCCCGGGACAGAGCCTGGCAATATGCATCTTAAATGAACAGCTCATGAGTTTTTGTTCACATTAATATTAGGAAGTTACAAATCCAATTGCAACTCACCACACCCCATTCCACGCATTTTCCATCTTCTTTAGGCTGTCCACATTCTTTGACTCATGACTCTTTCGTCCTTAAAGGCAGAACCAGCAGGTGACATTTTCACAGTATTCCTCGCTGACTCTTCTATCAACACTGCTCTCCTTCTCTCTCTCTCACACACAAGTCTTTCTGCTTTTAAGGACTAAGGTGATTAGATTTGTCCCACCTGGATTATCCAGGGTAATTTCATTTCGAGGTTCTTAATTTAATTACTCCTCAGAGTCCCTTTTGTCATCTAACATAACATATTCACAGGTTTCGGGGATTAGGATTTTAGCAATCTGTGTATATGGGGACAATATTTATTCTTGCATGTTGTGTCTAGAGAGGGCTTTCTCGGTTGCTACACATTAACCACTGTGTTGATCATTCCCATATTCCTTTTACCCAGCTCAAAACAACAGTGGAGAGAAAACATTCATGGAATACTGAAAAGAGTTTTGCCACTCAGAATTTGATCCAAAATGGAGCATTAAACTCAGGGGAAAACATATTCTTTCCAATGTTCTACTAGCTCTCTATTCCAAATCTGAATATGTATTTAATTTGTATAAAGGTTAAATGGCCAACAACTTAATAGCTGGTTCTTATAGGTGCTATATATGGCTATAAGAATTTATAATATTTGTTTTAGTAAGTTATCTGATATTCAGACTGTGTTGGGTATTACCTGGAGATGATAGTATAGTTTGTGCTAGAGATAGGCCATGTAATTTAAATTACCATCTTTGTACTTATTTCATGTTATCACCAATGCAAATCAAGATGGAGAATATTACACAAAGTCCATAATCCTTATCTCAACATAATCTTCATTATTACTGTCTGAGCTGAGCCTTACTTGTCATATTCTGCTTGTGTCACATGTCTTTGTTGTCTTGTGTCAGTTTTCAGAACTCAGAAGTTTCAGACTGAAGCATAAGAGATATATGAAATTTTTCATATTTCAGATACTGAAATTTTTCATGAGAGGATGGTTAGTAGGATAGAACAAGGGTGAAAGAAATAAAGGTGTGTGTATTGAGACCTGCTGTATTCTCAAACTAATCATAGTTCTTTTAGGCAAGAAGTAACTCCCAGAATTTGGAAGACTCAATAATTAAAACAGTGTAGGTGGCAATGAAACAAGGTAAAGCCCCATGTAAAGCAGGACACCCCATGTTCTGTAGAGTTCCAGCCCTCTACTACAGGAAACCCTGCAGTGACGTATTCAGAGATAAACAAATCCAGTCCAGACATGCATTTGAGGAAAGATCTTCATATTTTTAATTTGAACTTTTCTGCTCAGGGTTAAGAAGATTAGTGAAATGTGTGTTCATTGGTTTCTGTTGGAAACAAAGGAGTGTACTGCTACACTTCCTGTAACCCTTGAGAACCAAAGCCAATTGAATTAGTATCAGGAAGTGTTGGAATCAAGTTATTTTTCTAAATGATGACATGCTCTGAAATAACATGATCATATTCCAAAAATGATGATGCTGAGTCCATAATATATTTTACTAAATAATCTCCAGTGAGAAACATAAAAAGAGTTGATGAATTCTACTGCCATCCCAGATTCATTTTGTTATAAATCTCTCTAAACCTGCTGAATAACAGGTTTAAGTCTAAAGCCCATTTGAAGAGAGGAATATGTTACTCTTGTCTATTAAACAAGATACCAGAGAATTTCTCCCTCATCTGCTTGATTAAAGCTCAAATGTCTTTTCCAGAACTATTATTAGAGAATGCTTTTAGTGGATTCTCACCTAGTTCATGGAGGAATCTGGATGCTAAGCTAGCTATGATGTAACAGGAGCAACAGAGGGTGTCAAACAGCAGGTACAATTTAACGAGGAGACATAACTCAGGTTACCAAATGGTTTCTGTTTGCATAATTCATCAGGTGGCTTGTCATTCCAGCATCTCAGCAGGCATCCTTTTAAGCCCATGTCATGCTTCTGATACTTAGGTGAGAGGTGAGTTGTAGCAATAAACAGGAACCTCTTTTTTTCTCCTTCCCTGACTCTGAGCCCTCATGTTGCACACTGCTACAAAACTATGATGTAGCATATTAGAAAGGAAAAGGATTACAATATCAAGAGAAGAAATTCATTGGACAGAGCTGGGTAGAGACTAAGGAGAGGAAAGTCACAGTAAACTTAACCGTTACAGACCTTCAACCCAATGTGGATGCCTATTAAATTGGCATCTCTGCTCCTAAAGTTCGATGTGTGTCCAAAACTGTGCTTCCAGCTGCCATTAGACATCTGCATTTAAAGATCTTATAACAGTCATTTGTCCACTGACTGCAATAATTGTTTTTTTCTCTCATTTGTTTCCCCTACTTATCCTGTTTTTGCCACTTTCACTATCTTTCTTCCCAGGTTAGACATCTTAGAGCCATCTTTTACATTAAGATAAAATATTCACCAGAGTCTCAATTTATTCTAGACGTTATTCAAATGTTCATAGTTGTGGCCCATTCCAAGAGCTTCATAACTTCACCATCGAGCTTGATATTGTGGACCAAAGTAGGAAAGATTCAGCTTTTTTCTTTTTTTTTAAGAAACCAATAAAACAATAAAATAAAGTTTAATAATAACTGGAACTACATATAGCTAGTTGGGAAATAAGAAAAATCATCAGTATCAATTATATTGAGGTATTTATAATCTATCAATATTCTCAACACATATAAATAGCTTTGAAAAAAATGAGCCCCTCTAACAGCTGTATCTTTTTTATAAAATGATTTACATTCCCCTGAAAACGTAACAAGAATTTTTTAAAGTCATGGCTAAATGACAGAAGTGGGTATCTATCTCTATTGTTAACTCACATACATCTGTTTTTTTCTGGTCTGCATCTGTAATGGCTGCCTCCCTAGTCAAGAGAGCAGCAGGAGGGAACAACTATATCATTTTTTCCTTACCCACCGCTTCATCGGCATCTGTCTTAGTCCACTTTCTGTTGCTTATAACAAAACACCTGAAACTGGGTAAGTTATTTATAAGTATTATTATTTTTTTATTATTATTTTTTATTATTATTTCTTATAGTAATGGAGGCTGGGAAGTCAAGGTCAAGGGGCTGCACCCGGTGAGGGCCTTTTTGCTGGTGGGAGCTCTCTGCAGGGTCCTGAGGCAGCTCAGAGCATCACATGGTGAGGGGGCCAAGTGCACTAAACACTTGTTCGTGTCTCTCTTCTTCTTCTTATAAAGCTACCAGTCTCACCCCCACAGTTACTCTTTAATTCATTACATCATTAATCCATAAATAAATTAATTCATTTATGAGGCCAGAACCCTCCTAACCCAGCAACTTCTTGAAAGCCCCGTCTCTCAATACTGCCACATTGAATACTAAAGTTCAACATGAGTTTGGAAGGAGACAAAAGAGTCACACTATAATGCTTCTACCATTTTCCCTCTTTTGTGAGATTGAGGTCCATTAAAATGTCTTGAGTTTTATCCAGGGAAAACTGAACATGTTGCTGCCCTGCCCTGGAGTATTTGAAAATAGCGTAAATTTTGAAATAGTAATGGGAAAAACTGTCTCTACAATGCAAATAAAATCTTCACTCTGCAGTGTGGTATAAATACATGTGAAGGCAAAGAGATGGACAAATGGCTCTCCCAATATCCCCTTTTTTCTACTGAATCCACACAATTATCAATGTTTTCAGACATGTTTAACATTAAATGGTATTTTGAGACCTATGGCAAACAATGAAAAGTACTAGCTTATCAGCAGTAAACTGAATAGCTTAGTTTATTTGTAGCAAATAAGAATATTTCTCTTACTTTGGAGAAGGCCAGTGCAATAGACCATGTAGACCAGCAGTTCTCAACCTGTGGGTCACGACACACAGAAACTGTATTAAAGGGCCATGGCATTAGGAAGGTTGAGAACCACTGATGTAGACAAATGTATATTATCTTGGTGTGGGGAAAGGATAAGGCTACGGAGAAGCAAAAGCCTAGCCATGGAGGGATGTGTGTCTTCCAGCCCACAGGAAACGATGATAAAAAAAGAGAAGGCTGAGGATGGAGGGTAGCTTAGTAGATTTACAATTGAGCATCTGGTTCCCCTCCTTTCCTACTGTATCCTTAGTCTAATGCCTATTTTGTATCTTCTCAGGACATAGTGAAAGTATCATATCCAAAGACGCTAGACAATAAACAGCATTCCTTGACACTTTTCCAAGACATGTGAAGGCTAATTTTTTCTAGACAATTTAGATACCCTGTATAGGAAAGGAAGAACAGACTCAGTGCCTATGGCTCAAGTGGCTAAGGCACCAGCCACATATACCTAAGGTGGTGGGTTCGAATCCTGCCTGGGCCCGCCAAACAACAATGATGGCTGCAACCAAAAAAAAAAAAAAATAGCTAGGCATTGTGGTGGGCGCCTGTGGTCCCAGCTACTTGGGAGGCGGAGGCAGGAGACTCGCTTGAGCCCAGGAGTTGGAGGTTGCTGTGAGCTATGATGCCATGGCACTCTACCCAGGGGGACAGCTTGAGGCTCTGTCTCAAAAAAAAAAAAAGGAAAGGAAGAACATTTCATTAATTCTTTTCACTTAGACAGAAAGAAACATGGTTCCTAATGGTACATGATGGAAGACAGTCAAAAAATTTTTCTGGAACATATTGCAATCCCTTTTTGCACATCCTCTTCCAGCTACTACATCATTAAAGGTCTTGAACACTACAAAATCAGCAATTAAAGAGGAATATAAATTGAATCCAGGTGACAGACTATAGGTTGCTAGGCAACATTAACTATACACCTTGATGTCATTACCATACTATAACCATAACCAAACCTGTACCTATCTCGTAATCTCAGGGTAATTCAAATTCATCACTGTCACCGCAAATATTGGCATTCATACCAGGATTGCAACTATAGCATATGTATGGAAAGATTGATCATATGAGAAGTCACTGTCATATAATTTTCCAATGCTGAAACTGCTGATCCTGAAGAGTTCCGATAGTCATCAATAGGACACAAACAGCTTAATTCAGTTTGATCCAAGCCTCAGCTCCTTTGCTCTGGTCTTTTGGCTCTTTCATTTCCTTATAACTAACTACTGACCTTTCCACGTTTGAGCATGAACTCAAGACTAAACTTCCACTCCCTCAAATCGCTTTCCTTCCTCTGCTTTGATGTGTGGTCTAACACATTTGGTGTTCAGTAAATGATTCCCCCTTCCTCTTTAGTGTTAATAACTTCTGCTTGTGCTCAGTGCCTCAGGAGATACTACTATCAGCTCAGATTTAGAGTCTGTTGAACCCGTTTCTATTTAACAATATGTGAGGCTATCAATGAAGTAACTGAGTCATAAAACACTGAATAATTACCCTTTATTTAGGACCATGTCAGACTTGGTGACACTGTAATGACTGATCTCTTTACTCAAGGAGCTTAGAATTTGGTTGGGGAGTCTAGACAAACACATGAGAGTAAAAACAAGACAGTGCAGTTATGAGTCAAACGGTGCAGCCCACCATTGTCATGCTTTTCAAGTTCAAAGTCTCAGTGGAGTCTGAAACTATGAGAGAAGGTGTAACAGAGTGAGTTAGCCTACACACGAAAATCAAGAAAGGTTAGGTGTTGGTAAGAAGAAAGAAAATGAACATTCCCAGCAATGTGAATATTATGAGTAAAGGCAAAGAGGTGGGAATGATGATATTGAGTTATCAGAGGACTCAGAAGATGTTTGTGTATTTGTCAGTGTGACCAAAACACCAGGGAATCCATATAATAATTACAAGAGAGGTTCAATGTGTAAAAAGAGCCCTGACTCTTGACAAAGTTTTGATTTGGAGCAACAGAAGGTTATTTTAGGCTAATAATTAAGGTAACAGAATGCTTGATTACAGATGAAACTCACAATCTCAGTGGCTTCACATAACAGACATTTATTTCTTGCTTATGTAAAGTCCAAATCAGGCATTTCTGATTGGAGACTTAATTTGAATTCATTAACTAAAGGATGTCCCATCTCACATATAGTTCTCTGCCAACACACATTTGTTATAAACTCGCTTAGCAACCATCTTTTAAGTGCCAGCTATATATTGGGCACTGTCCTTGACTGACAGTAGAGATTCTGACTGAGGCAAAAGGTCTGGTCTCTCCCCTTGAGGAACTCCTGGCTGCAAAGGAAGCCAGACAACAAGAAAGGAGGATTCTATCATCTGCCACAGAGCACGAAGCAAGGGAATATTTTAGAGATTATGGAAGCAGCAAGCTCAAATGGGGCCTTTTAATGAGAATGACTTGTCTGCCCAATGGGAATAGTTACTCTACTAAGCACTTAGAGTAAACATTAAAAATCTCCTGAGTTCAGCAGAAAAACACCAGACTTCAAATCTATCCATTCTTATTAGCTACAAAGGTAACTCCCACACCACTTTTCCTCAAGTTCAGGAGTTTGTTCTTTTGGCCCCATGAAGCATTATGCATACCTTGGTGGTCATGCCTGGACACAATGTTTTTAGTTATAATGCAGGAACTGGAAATGGGGAGAAATAGGTGCTTACACTGACTCTGCCCATGACTGTTTGTCTCCCACACTCATCAGGGCTCTAGTTTTCTCCTTGTAGAAAGAATGACTCATAAAGTTCTTCCAGTTCCAGCTTGAAATTATATCCTTCTAACGTTCTGATTAAAATTACATTTCTCCTCAGGACATTTCTGTTTCACGCAGGTTATTTGATGCTGCCATGTTATTTGCATAGTTACAGGCAGAGAAGCAGTAGATGTTTTGGTTTGGAGTATGGGCTTTGGCATCAAACTGCCTAGGTTCAAATTCTCAATAACACTCTTTTTAGCTGTGTAGACAAGAAAGCAAATGTGACTGTTCCTCAATTTCTATAAAATGGAGATAGGACTAGAACTTTCTTCCTTTGGTTGACATGAAGGTTAAATGATTTAATTCAGAGATCCCAAACCTTCTTTATTTATACTGCCTTTAATGTCTCTGTTTCCTTTCTTCCTTCCCTTCCTTTCCTTCCTTTTTTTCCTTTCCTTCTTTCTCTTTCTTTCTTTTTTTTTTAAAGACAGAGTCTCACTCTGTTGCCCCAGGCTAGAGTGCCATGGCATGACAGCTCACAGCAACCTCAAACTTTTCAGCTCAAGCGGTCCTCTTGCTTCAGCCTCCTGAGTAGCTGGGATTACAGGTACCTACCACAACGACCACTAGTTTTTCTATTTTTAGTAGAGACAAAGCCTTGCTCTTGCTGAGGCTCATCTCGAATGTTGAACATAAGCATTCCACCCACCTCAGGCTCCCAAAGTGCTAGGATTATAGGCATGAACCACTGTACCTGTCTGGCTTCTGTAATTCTTTTCACTGTGTCCCTAGACCATAAACAAACAAACAGACAAACAAACAAAATGCCTAATAGTTTCATTTACATAATAAGTATTTATGTCCTAACTTACAGTAGTAACCTCTTGAAAATATACTACACACAAATTAAAGAAAAAATAACATTCTTAAATAAAAGCTTTTACTTACTAATGAGATGTGTGTGCTTCACAGTTATCTCTGCTTCATGATGTCTGAGGTCTCAGCTGAGAGGACTTACAGGCTGGGAGCAGGAATCATGGGAAGCATCTTTATTCGCACCTGATAGTTGGGTGCTGGCTGTTGGCAGGAACCTTGGATAGAGCTGTTATTGGATAATTGACATATGGCCTGGGCTTCTTCACAGCATGGTGGCCTGAGCCATTTCACATAGCACCTTGGAGCCCTGGGGCAGAGTGTCTAAATAGAATCAGATGGAAACTATCATGTTTTGTGACCTAGAAATGACATATTCCTTTCACCACTGACACAGGTCCACCCAGATTAAAGGAGTAGAAACATAGATCCTGTCTTTCAATGGAAGGAGTATAGAGACAAATGTACAGGATGGGAAATATTATAGCTGTTTAGGGGGGGAAATCATATTTTCTGTATCTCTGCCACCTTTCTCTTCCCTTCCTTTCTTTTTCATCTCCATGATATTTCCTGAAATTACTATATGTATGAAAGGCTTTGTATAAATTCTACATCACATGGCTGTGTGATATACGTGTACATGCATATATACACATATCTGTATTCATCACTTTCTAAGTCATGCTGTTTTCTTATTTCCATGCATAAAATACCATATTTATTAGCCTTTGCCACCACATACTATTTGTCAAACATGTTTCCTTCCATGGCTCTGTTCTTGAAGGGTAAACAAGTGAAACAAGCATTGACTTGTACTTGTTCCCACAGGCCTTTACCTGCTGTGCTATGCGTGGTTATCTTTCATCTTTTGGCCTTCTTACTTTTATAGCAGGTTCTTCTCTTGCTAGAAAGGGATAAAAAAGATTAATGTTTGTTCCATCATTATGTTGCTAGAAATCATTATTTGGCTAGATCATCCTATTTGGGAGAAAATACACCTCATGTTCATGGTTCCTGTTGTGTACTTTTCTCATTGGGAGTAAATGCATGTATGTCTTTATGAGTTAATCTGCGTGTTCTGGACAATCTTAGAGTTTTCTTTTGTATTCTCTTCTACTTATATTTTGCCTTCTGAAATAAATGGTCAGATTCTTAACCTAAAATTCATGTAAGCATATTTAAACACTGGCTCAGAAAGCCCTAGTTCTTCTAAAATAAATTTACTTTCCTTTAGGGATTTCCCCATGAGTTGTGGTATTTTTCAAATACCCCCTCAGGGATTTTCCAACCTCATAAGTAGGCTTGATACTCAAAAATTAGAATTGTAAATTATGTGTGCAATTCCATATCTTGTCTTTTTTTTTTTTTTTTTTTTTGGTAGATGATGTAGGATGTTCAGGGCTTTATTTGATAATTAGTAGAACAAAATCTCTTCTCTTTCTTCTCCTCTCACCTAAGACTGCTGGCCATCAGAGTAAGCTCTGTTTGATTCTGGGATCTCATACATCTTCCTCAGTGGATGCTTTGTCAACTCTATTGTCATATAAATTATCATACTATATATATTCCATGATTTAAATTTTTCATGTTAGAAAATTCAGAATATATTAATTTACCAGCATAAGATAGATATAGAATTTAGCCATTAGTTTGAAGATGTAAATTTTACTCAGTTGAGTTTTACATTAAGTATTTTCTAAATAATAGGTGTGTTAAGGTCAATATTAAATGCCTTGTCATACATGCCACAGATTCACAATTTTTATATTAAAATATTGAAAATCTCAGCAGGAACAATATTCTGTAAGCGAAGCCTTATTTTGTTATCTGAACATGCCCAGTTCCATCTTTCTTTTTATTACAGTACAGCTTACCACATACAGAGGGTAAACAAAGGTATTTTTGAGGTTTATTTGTTTTGGGGGATTCTAGTGAGGAAAACATACTTTACTACCTATTTATATAACTCTCAGTGATAATTACCAGATTTTCCAAAATGAATAGTTTGATTGAAAACTTATGTCTGACCAACTTTATGCCCCCAAAGGAATATATAGAATTTGAAAGGTTTGGTTTTCTAGTGCCATGCAACTGACCTAAACACTAACTTCATAAATTATGTAGGTTAATTATTTTGTAACTTAGGTATTTCACTTGTTTTAAGAACTATGAAAAATTAACCCACTGCACTTTACTTATATCCAATTATTTTTTGCCAAATCATTCTATTCAAACACTGATTTCTTAATAACTTTCCAGGAAACACAGTAAGACGGAAAAGGGAAGGGAGAAAGATTAATGGAGGTGAAAGAAAAATTCATTACTATGAAATTTTCTAATTTGTAGTCTTTACCAAATCCTTCATTATGGAGACCATTCTTTTTAGTTGAATGAGGAATGGGAGGAGAATGAAAAGAGTTGTTTTTATTAGTGGGGATAGTCAGTACAGTTTATGCTGTATTGACAAACAATGTCCAAATCTCAATGGCTTAACACTAGAAAACTGTATTTTTCATTTATGGAATATTTATTATGGGTCTGAGAAACTCAAGGGAAAGTTTCTTTCATGCAACATGACTGCTCAACTGTTGGTTTTGTCATCTGCACACAGGCTTCCTCCGCACTTGCTATTATAGGGGAAGGAGAACACAAGAGACGCTCATATGCACAGTTAACAATTCAACCCTGAAAGGACAATAGTAATTAAATGTCTCATCCTGTAAGTCATTTCAGCTTGCAGCTTACTGACTATTTTCCATTTGCCTAGAGGGAGAAGAGACACTGTTGAAAGCTAGAAATGCCATTATGGAATTTTACACAGAACCTAATGCAGTGTTTTCCCCTTAAGTGTCCCCATGCATATTTGAATTAACTCCCATTTTAACTCTCCAAACAATTTAATCTTTATCTAAGTTTTGCATATGTAGCTTGAGTTATGGTTGTCACTACTGGAGTCAGATACATTTGGGCAGAATGGACCTTCAAGAATACTTGTGATTCATGGGAGGAATTCAAAAATCAACATTAATAGGAGTTTGGAAGAAGCTGATTCCACCCCTAATGGATGACTTGAAGAGGTTAAAGACTTCAATGGAAGAATTAGAACAAATGTGGTAGAAAGAGAAAGAAAACTAGAATTAAAAGTGGGCCTTGAAGATGGTACTGAGTTGCTACAATCTCATGATTAAACTGAACAGGTGGAAAATGGCTTATTATGGATAAACAAAGTGGTTTCTTGAGATGAAAGATGCTGTGAACCTTGTTGAAATGACAACAAAGTCTTGAGAATATTATACAAACTTAGTTGATAAGGCAGTCACAAAGTTTGAGAGGACTTGCTCCAATTTTGAAATAAGTACTACTGTGGGTAAAATCCTATCAAACAACATTGCATGCTATAGAGAAATCTTTTGTGAAAGAAAAGTCCATCAGTGCAACAAATTTCACTACTGTCTTATTTTTTAAAAATTATGATTACTAGACATTTCCCAAAAGAAAAAAGTCATTTTATAAGAAAACACTTGCCCCCAAATGTTCATAGCAGCAAAATTCACAATTACAAAGATGTGAAAACAACCCAACTACCCATCAATACATGAATGGATTAATAAGTTATGATATATGTATATTCTGGAGTACTAATTCGGCCATTAAAAGATGAAGATACAGTATCTTTTGTAACAACCTGGATGGAATTGGAGACCATTCTCCTAAGTGAAGTATTGCAAGAATGAAAAAACAAAGACCACATGTTCTCGATAGCAAATGGTAACTAGCTAATTAACACCTATAAGCTCATATGAAAGCAAACCTTAAAGAACACAGAACACTTTCTGGGTGAAGGAGACCCAACTCTGACTCCAAATATACAAAAGCAAATTATGTAACCAAGACATATGGACTACCATAATATTCTGAAATTTAAAAAATATATTCACTTCTAAAAAAAACAGCAGCTATCAATACTGGGCAACATTCTCCACCAGTAAAAAGACTATATATTGCCAAAGGCTCAGATAATTCTTAGCACTTTTTTGAAATGAAGTATATGTTAAGTCAAGATACATAAGATTGTTTTTTAAGACAATGAATGCTATGGCACACTTAACAGACTACAGTATAGTGTAACATAAAATTTTTTATGCACCGGGAACCCCACCATTTATCTGACTCACTTTATCACAGTGTTTATTGTGGCTGTATAAAACTGAACTTGCAATATCTCTGAGGTAGTCCTGTATATTTAAATATTATTTGTCTCATTTAGGTTTTAACACATTTTAAATTTATTTGCCATGATAGAATGAGGAAATATATTTTCTATGTGGGATTCACATGGACCAATAAATAACACATTTTTTTTTTGAGAACTAACTCAACAGAAGCAAAAGTCATATAAAAGGAGTTCAAAATATCACACTTATTACTTAAATAAATCCAGCCAGAGAGTCTGGCTTTAGATTAAATGTCTTATGGGTTTACTAAGATTTGACTCCTAAATTGGACATAGTCACCAAGTCTTTGACACAGGTGAACCCTGCTGTCCTTCCGCATTGTGCCAAATCCATGTGGATGACAGCATGTCAGAAAATGCCCTCTCAATAGGCAGACATAGCTGAAGGGAGCCAGGAGGAAGGTGGTAAGCCAAGTATGCTCAATGAGTCCTTTCAGGCTCACTAATCAAGATAATTCCTTCTTTCAAGATGTGGAGGCAATAAAGAGTCAGAGAAGAGGGTAAAAGATTTACTTTAGCTGAAAGTCTTCAAATGGAAAAAATAAGAAGTGAAGGATAGGTGTCTTCCCTCTTTCCTGAGCATGTAAATACTGAAACCATGTAAATATGGGAGAGCAAGGTAGTCATGATGGGACTTGTAAATAACTATAAAGCCAAAGAGAAATGAGATTGCAAAGACAGAGTTAAGCCTTTCAAAATGGAAAGAATAAACTTCATTTTCAATTATCAGTCCCAGTTCTACTGTGGCCAGCAATATTTTATTTATTTTTGGATGACTGAGTTTGCCTATTGTTGTTCCAATAACTTACTATTTTTGTTCCCCTTCCTAAATTTATGTTTCTTGGAACTATATAACCCATAACATTAACTTGAAGTTCCTGTCAATTATGTTCTATATTTAAATGTAAATAAAAAATTTTAATGTGAAAATATAGATAATAATGTCAATATAAGAGAACATGCCAGGTGTGATGGCTCATGCCTATAACCCTATTAGTTTGGGAGGCCAAGGTAGGAGGATTACTGGAGGTCAAGTTTTTAAGACAAGGCTGAGCAACATAATGAGACTCCATGTCTACAAAAAACAAAAGAAACAAACAAACAAAAAAAAACTAAGGCAGGAAGATTGCTTGAGTCCAGAAGTTTGAGGTTGTAAGGAACTATGATGATGCCACTGTAGTAGCCTAAGCAACAGAGCAATAGAAACCCTATATGTATTTTTCTTTAAAGAAAACACAATTAAGTAATGTGTTTCCTTTAAACAGATGACAGAACTTACTACTAAATGGAAACCATAAGCATAATAATAAAATGCCAGAGTGTAGTGTTTTAAATTTTCAACAGAACTAGAAATTTAGATTCCCTTTTGAGGAGAAATTATACTTTTAATTAAAGAAAAACACTTCTTGAGGGGATTTTATCTATACGTTACCAGACAGGGGTGCCTGAAACAATCATTCTAAGGTATTGCCAGTATATGAAATTTTCAAATTTCACTTCCTAAAAGAATTAAAATGTTGAAAATATCATAAGAATTAAGATGTCAAAACTTTGATCCCTGTCTTACACCATACACAACAATCAATTGCAGAGGGATTGTAGAAATAAGAAAAAAATATAAAACACTAAAGTTTTCTTAAAGAAACATAAAATAGTATCTTCATGACCTCAAGGTACGAAAGTACTGTCAGCCTTTTGTATCCATGAGTTCTCTTTCCACAGATTCAACCAACTGCACGTGGAAAATATTTTTAAAAATTGCATCTGGCTGGGTTCCCATAGCTCAGTGGGTAGGGCACCAGCCAGATACACCAGGGCTGGTGGGTTCAAACCCAGCCTGGGCCTGCCAAACAACAATGACAAGTAGAACACAAAAATAGCTGGGTGTTGTGGCGGGCACCTGTAGTCCTAGCTACTTGAGAGACTGAGGCAAAAGAATTGCTTAAACCCAGGAGTTTGACGTTGCTGTGAGCTGTGATGCCACAATACTCTACTGAGGGCAACATAGTGAGACTGTGCCTCAGAAAAAAAAAATGCATCTTATCTGAACATACACATATTTTTCTTTCTGGTAATTATTCCCTATACAATACACTATAACAGCCATTTACATAGTACTTACATTGTCTTAGATATTGTATGTAATCTAGAGATGATTTAAAGTATACACAAGGATATAGTTTATATGCAAATGCTATGCCATTTATATCAAGAACTTGAGCATTTATAAATTTTAGTATCCCCCAGAGATTCTGGAATCACAGATACTGAGAGATGACTGTATTTCCTAAATAGTATTCCAAAAGGCTAAAGAAAACAAAAAAATGATTAGTTTAACTATGGACTAAATTGGATTATGCTAAAATGATGCTACAATTTCTGTTCTTTAAAAGACACCATTTAAAAAACTAATTAAACTACATAGTATGTATAAATCTTTTAAGTAAGTGCATTGTTTTAAGAATATATAATGAAAATGAAAATAGCTCCTACAAATCAATAGGAAACATAGAAACAACACAATAGAACAATGGGGAAAAGATTTGAAAAAGGCAATTCACTAAGAAATTATCTAAATGTCCCCCAAATACACAAAAAAGTACTTCAATAAATACAAATACAGCTATATACTGGTTAAAATGGAAAAAAAGATACACCACACACTTGCCAATATAAAAAATTTTAAAAGACAATCAAAGCCAAATGTAAGAGAGGATATGAATCAAATGAAACTCTTATTGCTTAGTAAAAATTAATAAAGTTACTAACTAAAGACACATATCCAATAATCCTGTAATCTCTTCCTTGGACATGTATTCACCAGAAAAGCACATGTGTTTACCAAAAGACAACAACCACATTCATGGTTACACTAGTTATAATAGCTCAAAACTGGAAAATCCAAATGTTTATAACAGTAGAGCAGCCATGTAAATTATGGAATATTGACATGATAGATTACTACACAGCAATGAGAAAAAAAATGAATGAGAACTATTGCAATAACATGGATGGATCCCATACACATACTTGAAGTGAACAAATCAGGCTCAAAATGGTATTTGTAACATGATTCCACTGACATAAATTTTAAAAACTCAGAATAGTTAGTATCTTTTTTTTAATTGAAACAAATGACAATTCTTAAATCAAGAATGGAAGAAAAAGTATCCAATGTACTCAGCCCTACTATGAAACTAATTTATAGCTTTTATATGAAAGCTATAACCCAATTACAGTCCAGAATATGGGGAAAGGGGAGAGGGAGGGGAGGGGAGAGGGGAGGATAGGTGGAAGGAGGGTGATTGGTATGACCACGCCTATGGTTCATCTTACAAGGGCACATGTGAATCTTTCTAAATGTAGAATATAAATGTCTTAACACAATAACTAAGAAAATGACATGAAGGCTATGTTAACCAGTTTGATGAAAATATTTCAGATTGTATATAGAGCCAGTATACTGTTACCCCATGACTGCATTAATCTGCACAGCTATGATTTAATAAAAAAAAAAGAAAGAAACAAATGACAAATTTTATTACATGAGTTAATTTGTATGTCCAAGCACAAGGATAATGAAATATATTTTCCATGAGAAATATTATTGCATACATTAAATAACATACAGTGGTAACAATGCAGTGCAGGTTTCCTGGGAAGCAGACTCTGTGATAGAAATATACAAGCAGGAAGTGTATTTATTGGGCACTGCTGTCTAGATGAGGACCAGTGAGAATGGAAGAATGAAGCAGGATAGACAGAGCAAGATGTTGAACTCTATCAAAGTCCCAACAAATGCCTCAATTGATCTGTTGAGGAACCTTTGAAGTTGGGAAAGCCCCTCAAAGATGTCTGAATTGAGGCAATGGCCAGTCTTTGGATATCTGCTGCCCCACAACAGAATAGTTAGTATCTTTGGGGATTAATTATTAATGATCCCAGAGGATCTTCTGGGTACAAAAAAATGGTCTATTTCTTCATCTGATTGCTTGTTCCACATAGACATCATCATTTTGTGAAAATAAAAAACAAGCTATCCCCATATGATTTGTGTATTTTCCTGTATCTGTTCGACACTTCAATAATAAGTTAACTCAAAAGTATTTTCCAAGAATCCATATTCAAGTGATTCTATATACTGATATTCACAATGATTTATAGTTGATTATTTCTTTTGGAAAATCCTTTGGAAATATCCCAACTTTCAACGAGAAACAGAAACAATTCTTGCTTCTAGCATTATTTTTGGCCAAGAATACCACAGTAAAAACAAAATGCCAATCCACATGTGAATTCAATATAACTGAGTGACAAGGGACTGTATGCACTGATGAAGTTCAAGAGTATTGTTTCTTATCTGAAGCTCTGAAAGTTGATTTTTAGTTTGCCATTTTCTGAGTGGATATTGATAAGTACACATTCATGTCCTGAAGCATACTCAGTGCTATGATTTACAATGCCCAGATTCCCTTGCAGAGAGATCATCATTTACTAGAGCAGCTCTCCTGAGAGTCCCATATTTCTGCTTTGATCTTTCCCCTTGCAGAAATTCTCAATGCCTATTAATATACTTCCTTATAAACTTAGAATCTATATAAATATGCTTTGTTCTTTCTTTTAATTTTATTGGCATGTTTATTGCCTACAGCTATATTTGAGATGCTTAAAAGTATTACTAGTTTTTCTTTCATCCAAAATACAGTAGAACCTCCATAGTTGACCTCCCTACAATGACCACCTTATTAAGTTGACCTAATTTTCATAGACCAGAGATGTATCACATGTACATATCAGTACAAGAGGCCTTCTTCCTCATATTGGTCACCTCTATATATCAACCAGTTTGTTACAGTCCTTTGGGTGGGGACTGTACAGAAGTTCAAATATAAATGGAAGTGGTCTAATGAGGTTTTTGGCCAATATTCTCTTAATTAAAGGGAGCCATCAAATATCTTACTAGTTATACAAGACATTGAGTTATAATTTTTAAATGGCTAAACCTTTTAATAGAAAATAATCACATTACGGAGGGTAAGTTATGGTTGGTTGGAGTGCCCTAAGGAGAAGTCCAACCTGACCTTATTTCAGGCACATCACAGTCAAGTGTGGCTGATGCAGAACTAGCAAGAATGTTCTTAGAAAGATGAAATTTATCCCTTGCGGACCATTACTTGGCTCCAAGTTAAATCCATATTGGGGATTTTGGCATTTTTTAATGTCTTTAACAAGATAGATAAATTCCAGGATAGAATTTACAAAACCGTGTCAGCATTTTATTTTATTAAAAATGTGCCAACATTACAATAGCTCTTTTTCTACGTAGTTTGCATGGGTTAGCAGAAGGCATTAAAGATTTTGTTTCATAATAACTATGGACTGAAATAACTTTAAATCTTTTATGAGTAAATGGGAAACCATCATAAAATATTTTCTTGGCCTTTTGTGATTTGAGACCTATTCTTAAAGATAGGCCTGCTAAAATTGTCACCAAGGCACTTCAGTACAAATGAAATACCTCTTTTGCTTCTGTTTATTTAAATGAATCATAAAGATAATTTTTTCTCTGTAATGCTAAAGCGCTAGCATATAAAACATTTCATTAACTTTAAAGGAACTACGTGTACAAATGGAACCAATTCAGGCTATTTATATTTAGGCACAACATTTGTACAATTATGCAAAGAAACTTAACACAGGACAGAACTACTTACTCCTGAAATTTGGTACACAGCTGTTCATTCACTTACTTATTAATTCATTCAAAGCCTGACAGTGTCCTCTAGACATATGTGGAATGAGAAAACTGCAGCCTATTCCTCAGTGGGAGACAGATATGCAGTCAGGGGCGATGCTTTAAGAGAAGGCCGTGGATCATTACCTGACCTTTGGGGCATCTGGAAACTTCTTATAACGTGTTTTCTGTGTACTTCCCCATCAGCAAAATCTCTGCGAGTCTTACCTGGAGATGGGGTTCCCCTCAACATCTTTCTTGGTGGCCTGTAGAGTGTAAGGCAGTGCACCTACACCTCTGGGCTAGCCCTGGAACAACCTGCTTATTAAACCCTCCAGACTCTACTGCATTTCCAGCAGGGATTCCAGGATGGCCTAGAGCATATGAATTGACAGGTATTAAGTTTTTGAGTAATCACTTCAATCGAATCTTGAAATTATATTGTAAATTAAGTGGAGTTATAGAGCCAGAAATACTACATAGATGAGGTTTTAAATTTTTTTTTTATTATAACTTAGGGCAATGCAACATGTAAAATTATACCTTTCCTTCAACAACTTTTGTCTACCCTAACGTTGAAGAAACCCTTTGATCTTATTCAAATGCAAACACTGCCTTTACACACCATGTTCCCACTAGCTGGTGACGTTCAAGGTTTACATCCCTGAGTAACTATGAAGGAACTGAAGATTGAACCTATTTAGGACATTATTCACAACACATCCACAAGTTGTTTTTCTGTTAGAATTAATAGTGAGCAACTATATTTAGAAAGGTACAGTAGGTCAAGAAATGTTATACATACTATAAACATATAAATACCAAATTCTTACTCAGTGATTATTTTTGATGTATGAAATGCTCTAGGCATAGTACTTCATTTTATCTCACCTGAATAATAAGAATTATCCATTATGGCAGTGGAAAGTGAGGTTCAGAGAGGTTATATAATTTCTCATACTTATAAAGATAGTAAATGGCAAATCTGGAATTTTATCTGAGTTCTGTTTGACTGTAAGAACTGCACTGTCTAGCCTGAATCATGGTTTCTCTTACTGAGATCAATAGACTCTGAGTGTCAGAACCACTTAGGCTGCCTGTTAATATGCAGATTCCTGGTTTCCACTCCAGATTGACCTTAGTTTCACTAAATTGTTCAACTGATTTGTACTCATTTCCTTCACAGCTGCTGAACACATTTAAATTTACCTCACTATATTTATTTAGATGACTGACTAGTTGGCCTTTCTCTCTTCTTTCCAGTGCAAAAGGATACAAATATTATTTAAAGATCCCAAAATAGCAAGCCAGTCACAATTATTTTCAATTTGATTCTTGGATAGACAAGCAAAGTTCTAGTAGAAGATTTCCTCCAAAATGTCTGAAACATTACTGTTTACAAAACCTAAAAGAAGAACACAGATCATCTTCTTGGACATTTGCCAGTTATATTTGGAATAGTGTTGATTTTTAATAGAATTTGGTATCAAATTGAACCTAGTTTATCTTTCATATGCCTGTTGGTGCCTTCGTACCATTACCTGAACACATCCTTGTATGTGATTATCACTTTCTAGGTAGTCTGGCTTCCATAAAGCTCTAGAACAGCACCTAAAATATCCCAGAAATATGAGACTGGGAGGCACCTGCCAATTAGAAAGACTCCAAAATAAATTATGGGAGGTCCTGTACAGATTATGGTACAGTCAGCCAAGCATTGTCACTTTTACCCGGTAGAATTTTGATACGAAGAAAACTAATTTGGGCACAGTAAACTAGATCCATTATTTCAAAAACTCTAGCAAATGAATGAGGAAGCCTACTCATTTATGAAATGTTTGTTGAGCAAGTTTTATGTGCCTGGCACTGTGCTAAATGCTATGTCTAAAATTATGAACTCATTGAAGTCCTGGAGTAGTTCAGACAAGAAATATGTGGCACTGGCTCTTTTCTCAAAAATTTTATTAGATGAATGAAGACTTACAGACATGAAATCATTATAAAATAACCGTGTTTAGCTTAGTAGGATTGAATAAAAGTGTTCAGAGGGAGAAATTTAGTATGTTTCAAGTGTTGGGCACTTTAATGATAGAATATTTTACACACATAATCTCTTATTACTTTTCATAAATTTTATGATGTGGAAATTACAATCTGAATTTTAAAGAAAATGAAATCTGATCAGGTAGCAGTGAGGAATATATACACAAATAAAGTTATTATTATATAATCAATATGCAGTAGGAGCAGCAATAGGACTTTTCCACATTACCAGCCAAGTAAAATGCGGAATTATAATTCAAATTCGATTTGAATTATAATTATAATACAGCTATAATTCAAATCTGATTTGTCTATCTCCAAACTATACCTGTGCTCTTTCTGCTGTATCACAACGTTCCCTCCTCCTCTCAGAAAAGAAGGAAGAGAAGACCGCTTGTGCTGATGTGTTCAGTAATCTATGAGGAGGTAGTAAACCACATGTGGACTATTAAATTGGACTCTGTTTTGCATTAACCTGGATGGAGTTGAAATACATTCTTCTTAGTAAAGTATCACAAGAATGGAAAAGCAAATATCCAATGGACTTAATACTAATATGAAGCCAGTAGATGAACTAATACATGTCCACACAAGAGAAAAGCTCAATTCGATTCAAGCTGGGGGGAGTGGAAGGAGGATGGCAGAGGAGGTGGGGGAAGGGAGGACAATTGGTATGCTCCCACCCAGTGGGTACAATGTAAGGGTATATGACACACCTCCTGGGACTGAGACTCAACTACATACATGGACTGTAAGTAACAAATGCACACATTGCAACCTAATTGTTTGTACCCTCATATTAATCTCAAATTTAGAGAAAACAATAAATTAACTTAAAAAGTAAAAATAAGGCTTGGTGCTCATAGTACAGCAGGTACAGTGCCAGCCACATCCACCAGGGCTGGCAAGTTCGAACCCAGCCTGGTCCTGCTAAATGAAAATGACAACTGTAACAAAAATTAGCTGGGCATTGTGGCAGGTGCCTGTAGCCCCAGCTGCTTGGGAGGCTGTGGCAAGAGAATCGCTTAAGCCCAAGAGTTTGAGGTTGCTGTGAGCTGTGACGCCAGGGCATTGTACCAAGGGCAACATATTGAGACTTTGTCTCAAAGAAAAAAAAAAAGTAAAAATAAAAAAAAATTTTGTAAAAAAAAAAAATAAATAAAATAAATTGGACTCTGCACTTTTTAACTCTGACAAGCAGTAAATATCCCCTCCTAGAAAGAAAGAAAGGAACAAGAAAGAAAAGAAAGGAGGTAAGGAAGTCATTCCGGTACCGGAATAGAGCTCGTCTTTATTTCATTCTTTGGTAAAACATATCACAGCAATTTTTCACTGAGCTACTGTATGAGAAGCAAGGATTATGTTAGAATTCCTGGAATCTGGGCATGGTGAGATAAAACAGGACAACTGCAAGTGTGGGCCACTTCAAAGCACAGCTTTGAGCAAGGAAGGGCAGCTGTGAACCGGGAAACAATAGTAGGCGATGAAGCAGCTTGGCATGCGGATCGCGGGATTGTGCAATGGAGTAAGGAGGGCTTTGGCAAGGTCACTGTCAGGTTCTGCAATCAGTGACTACAGCTGAAAAATCAAGGCGAGGATTTACCTGGGCGCAGGTATAAAGGAATATTCATTCCTGACTCCTTGTTAGCTCTGTTGAGTCACCCACAGAACTTCCCACAAAACAGTTACCATCCTGCTGGCCTTGCTTTCAGTAGGAGGCCCAGAGAGAGTGGCAAAATCATAAAATTTTGGAAATGATAAATATGTACAACTTACAAATACTTGATGGACCATAATACGCAAACTTAATGTTAGAAGGTGAGAAAACTGAGATGCAGAGAAATGAACTGCATTCCCCAGAGCAGCGAGGCTATGTTGTGGCCCTTCAGCCTGGAACTTGCTTCTCAATTCCATTTCAGGGCTCGTTCCACTGCTCATGGCCTTATCATCCTGGTCAGAGAATGGGATCGTTTGGGTTTATTAAATAAAAGCCAATAAAGGCAGGTACAGAATGGGACCACATTTCCTAAATTCTCAAAAAGATGGAACAAAGTTACACAGAATTCTAAAACTTCCCTGAGCAAAATCGAAGTTTTCAAGGTCTTACAGAACTCCGTGGCCACCTTTGGAGATGATGGTAGGGCTACAGTGGTCTGTATACATTTCTTAGAAAATGCCTAATGGAATGAATTATTCCAATACTGCCATCTTCAAATACTTATCGATTATCTTAATTTAGCTCCCCTTGAAAGAAAGTGAAAATGAAATAATATTTTTCTGTTTTGTTACTTTCCTCAGGTCTTTCCTTCAAGGTCACGTTTGCAGTGAGACCTTCTTTGAACACCCACTTTCAAATTGCAGATCTCACCCCACACTCCTTACTCCTCAGGCCCCTGCTAGTCCTTTTATCCTGCCTTATTTTCTTCTCTCAGACAATTATTGCAATCTAAAAAATGATAATTTACTCTTCGTTATCCTGCCCAGAACTAGGGTAGAAGATCTAAAAGGCCAGAAATTGTGCTATGTCCCCAACAGCTGAATGCCTGCTACATTATAAGCCCTTAGCAAAGATTTGCTGAGAGGATGAATGGATTTAAAAACATAAAAGATAAAATAAGTTTCAAGGTATATATTAAGATGTCTAGCCCCATACAGACTGAACATTCAAAATCTAAATAAGTTTTATATCTAAGTCTTAATTTTTTACTTTTCTTCAGTATTTAATGTAACTTGGGGTACAAGCTTTAATAGCAAAGAAGAAACAAAAATAATACATAAGGTGTAACCCAAAAAGCAATTTGATCTGGTCATATAAGCAGTTAGCATTTGTAACATTAAGAGATGTTAAATAAATGCATGTTTGCTTAAAATTGGTGTTTTATTTCATTTTTCGTGGTTATATGAGACACACTGTTCCACCTAAAATGGCATTACAGGAATTTCTCAAAGTCTAAGTACATCAAGAAACCCTATTAAATCAACACTTTCCTTGAAAAAATTTGTTTTCCTTCTTCTAAAGATTGTAAAAGGGACACTAGACAATCTAGAACAATCCAAATATCATCATTCTGAGTAAATCTATACAGAAATCTCATTAAAAACAATGACAACATGGGTGTTGCCTGTGGCTCAAGGAGTAGGGCACTGGCCCCATATACTGGAGGCTGAAGGTTCAAGCCCAGCCCCTGCCAAAACACAATAACAATTATCTGAACACTTTGAAAAGTTTCTAGGGCTGTGTTCTTGTTCTTGTGACCAACATCATCCAGGTCCCAGGGCATGTTTCTCAGCTTTCCTTGTCTTCCCACCATGAATTCTGGGTCAGTTTTTGTACCCAGCTGTGTGCTCTCAAAAAACTCATTTTGAAAACACTGAAGCTACAAAACATAGCAAAACACATGTCCTGTGAACCCGGCCAGGCTCTGAACCATCTAACTTGCATGAACTAAAAACACAAGCCTGCAAGCTGAGGAGGTTTTAATGCCAATAGGTGGAGGCAAGGGTTTGGAGTGGGGCTGGGGTAAGAAAGGTCGCTTCCCTTGTCTCCTCCCCATGATCTCTTTAAATTCTTTAAATACTGGTTGAGACTAATGACGCCCCTCTGGGTTGGTGTTGCTTTGTCCCTATAGGGCATTATTGGAAGTTTTAGCTAAAAGCAATACAGCAATATAGCAGGTGAGTTTCTTGGTATTTTACAGAGAAGTTTATACACACATATGGTATTTTTGCAAACTGAGTTCATTCTCAGAAAAACATCTATTTTATATATTAGTCTTAATATTGGTTTTAGAAATAAAAATGTAATTCCCCTAATTCTAATAATTTGGAGAAGTTTCTGGAAACTTAGGTGGGGAGAAGTATATATATGCTTGTCAGAAATCTGAAATCAAGAAATTGACTCACTGTATAATTGTTTAATTACTCATATTTTTTCAATTTTTTAAATTACTCATATTTTTAATGTCAAAGGAAAAATAACCATGTGTCAAGTTCCTCATAATGGGCTGAATAGAAAATTGTGCTGTTAGGAAAATATTGATAAGAGAGGTAGAAGTTATAAAAGACGAAGGTTATGTATAAACCATTGACTATATATATATGTGTGTGTGTGTGTGTGTGTATATAATTAATCTACAATTCTAGTTATTCCCCCAAGACAAACTTTTTAGTTAAATTTTAATTTTAATAAACTGGAGGGTTTGATCTGAAAAAAAAGAATCTTGGTGACATAGAGTGGATGTCACTTAGGATAACCTCATGGGAAAGAGACTCTCTCTGCCCATGTCCCCCATCCTAGAGAACTGCTGAAAGTCAGGGGTGACCATGGTGTCCACAAGAACACCAAGAACACCTCTTTGGGGACCAGGCTTACTTGAGATGCAGAGTCTCTGGATTTTGGTGGCAGTGGGAGTTTCTGCTGGGTTGACTAGATGGCACCAGGGCAGCAGAACCACCCCACGGACCAGAGCTACATAGGGATGATTAGGTGAGATGTGTTTAACAGTAGGTGTCTTTTATTAATAGTACACCTCAGTAAACAAACAAGAATCAAGAGAATTCTTTTGGTCTGAGTATAGTTTTCTTGTTTTTCTTTACTGTCATGGTAACCAAGAGCCACTGTTTGAAGTGATCTAGCATCCTTTGGAGTTATTCTGCATAGGCAGAAAGACATGAAAGATGAAATGAGGGCCCCACATCATTGATTTTGATTATTAAAAAGAATGTGACAGAGACTTTCCATGATCTAGGCATACAATTATAGCATTAGCAAAACATAATTTTGTATCTTTTCCCCCAATATCTATACAAGGTTTTCATTTTCTTCAGTTATTTTAGCTACATTATTTTAAGACATTCAAACAATAAGTTACAGTGACAATCTCTGTCTGGTTTCTGATTTTATTGAAGTAGTGTTAGTGTGTTACTATGTAAAATATTAACCATTAAGATTTGTTAATTTTTGCTTAAAGTTGTATTTGTGACTAAAAAGAAGACTAGATTTATGAATGCTCAATGAACTTAAGAAAAATATATATTCTTTATTTGAGGTGTGTGGGCTCCATCAAACTTGTTGATTTTGTTAGTAAATTTTATCATCTCCTTTCATATTCTTTATTTAGTAGAGGTGTCCACTTATGAAGAAATATTCAGAAAATTTAAGAAGATACATGGATATAAAATAAATATATAGATCAATTGATATCTAAAATATAACAAAATAAGAATGACATTTATATAAAAAAGTCTTACTGAAATACATAAAATAAGTTGCAAATAAGTTGAAAGGCATGCCGTGTTTCAGTAGGAAATTTAATATCATTAAAGATTTGATTTTCTTCAAAATAATGTATTAATTGCTATTTTAGTTATATTTACAGCAGGTTTTCTTTTTTAAATTAATAAAATCTATTTGGTGTTCAGTCCCTGATTTTCGATATATTATTTTTCAACTACAAATGGTAGGTGGGTGTCTATTTTAAAGTGGCTTTTAAAGTTTATTTTATAAACAATACACTAGGAGAGCTTTGATGCTGATCACAGACATCCATGTTAAAGGTAACAGGAGAAAAGAGAAAACAACAAAAGCAGTGTGGCATACGGAGATACAGCTGACTGTGGACACTTAATTGAACTGTCCTCCAATGACCCATCATTCTAATGCTAGGATATCGTATCTGAGCAAACATCTGCCCCTCAAATCTTACACATGATGAATTTTCCTTCAGGTAACTCTTTAGTCCCTCAGCTAGACACATTTTAATTATGCTTGTCCCACAGTCATATCTCACATTGGAATCACGAAACAAATACAGTTTAAAGAGCATCACCAGGTGCAGTGATTTATTTGACAATTTCTGACCCCTATTGATGGTAAGTTAAAGCGACTTTAGGGGAGACACTCAACTTCAGTCAAGACTGATAGTAATATGCTTCTGCCCCATCCTTTCCAAGCCTGATAAAAGTCTTGCTTAAGAAAATGCATTGCAGCAGAAAGTAGATAAAAATGACATTTTAGGGATGATTGAAAAAAAATAGTAGCACTTCAAAAAAAGCAATTTTTGGCTGGATGCCAGAGCTCAATGGTTAGAGCATTGGCCTCATATATACACTGGGGCTGGTGAATTTGAACCCAGCCCAGGCCTGCTAAACAAAAGAACAACCCTCCAAATAAGCTCTTCTTGAAGAATCAAAAGTTAAAATGTACTCTAAGCCATTTTCCAAATACTAAAAAGAGAGAGAGAGAGAAAAGAATTTTAAAAAATGAAAGTTAAAATAAGGAAGACGGAAAACCAAACATCTTAGAAATAATGTGATGGAATATTTCAGAAGTCTGGAAAAGGATAAACAGTGAGTCTAAACATTTTTACTGAGTTTTTTTATTATTGTTGTTGGGGATTCATTGAGGGTACAAGATGTGTCACACACTGAGACCCCACCCCCCTCCCTCCTTCCCTCTGTCTGCTCTTCCTTTCCTCAGCTCCCTGCCTTCTTCTCTCTCTCTCTGCTCTCCCATTTCCCCATTCCCCAGCATGTCATTAATTGTCATTAATTTTCCTCATATCAAAATTGAATACATAGGATTCATGCTTCTCCATTCTTGTGATGCTTTACTAAAAATATTCCACTTCCATCCAGGTAGATATAAATGCTGTAAAGTCTCCATTTTTTTAATAGCTGGATAGTATTCCATAGTATACATGTACCACAGCTTATTAATCCATTCAGGGTTGGGGGGCATTTAGGCTGTTTCCACATTTTGGCGATTGTAAATTGAGCTGCAACAAACAGTCTAGTGCAAGTGTGCTTATGACAAAAGGTTTTTTTTTTTTTTCCTTCTGGATAGATGCCCAGTAATGCTTTTGCAGGATCAAATGGGAGGTCTAGCTTGAGTTCTTTGAGGTTTCTCCATACTTCCTTCCAAAAAGGCTGTATTAGTTTGCAGTCCCACCAGCAGTGTAAAAGTGTTTCTTTCTCTCCACATTGGCACCAGCATGTGCAGTTTTGAGATTTTGTAATGTGCGCCATTCTCACGGGGGTAAGATGATATCCCAGGGTAGTTGTGATTTGCATTTCTCTAATAATTTAGGATGAAGAGCATTTTTTCATATGTTTGCTAGCCATTCATCTGTCTTCTTGAGAGAAGGTTATAGTCATCTCTCTTCCTCATTGATCTATGGGATTGTTGGCTTTTTTCATGCAGATTAATTTACATAGATCTATAGTCTCTATAGATCCTAGTTATTAAGCTTTTGTCTGATTCAAAATATGCAAATATCCTTTCCCATTGTGTAGGTTGTCTATTTGCTTTGGTTGTTGCCTCCTTAGTTGTACAGAAGCTTTTCAGTTTAAGTCCCATTTGTTTATTTTGATTGTTATTGCAATTGCCATGGCAGTCTTCTTCATAAAGTCTTTCCCCAAACTGATATCTTCCAGTGTTTTTCCTATGCTTTCTTTGAGGATTTTTATCATTTCATGCCTTAAATTTAAGTTCTTTATCTATCTTGAATCAATTTTTGTGAGTGAAGAGAGGTATGGGTCCAGTTTCAGTTTTTTGCATGTGGATATCCGGTTCTCCCAGCACAATTTTTTGAATAGGGAGTCTTTCCCCCAGCGTATCTCCTTGTTTGGTTTATTGAAGATTGGGTGGTTGTAAGTTGTTGGTTTCATTTCCTGTTTCCCTATTCGATTCCAAATGTCTATGTCTCTATTTTTGTGCCAGTACCATGCTGTCTTGACCACTATGGCCTTGTAGTATAGCCTACAATCTGATATGCTGACGCCCTGGCTTTATTTTTATTACTAAGAACTGCCTTAGCTATACAGGCTTTTTTGGGGGGTCCATACAAAATGCAGAATCCTTTTTCCAAGCCTTGAAAGTAAACAATGTTGGTATTTTAATAGGGATGGTGTTGAATCGGCAGATTGCTTTGGGAAGTATAGATATTTTAACAATGTTGATTCTTCCCAGAATGGTATGTTCTTCCATTTGTTAATATCCTCTGCTGTTTCCTTTCCTAGGGTTTCATAATTTTCTTTATAGAGGTCCTTTACCTATTTTGTTAAGCATATTCCTAGGTATTTCAAATAAGCACTTTTTGAAGAATCAAAGGCTAAAATGTACTCTAGTCCATTTTCCAAATACTAAAAAAAGAGAGAGAGAGACTGAATGACAAAAAATGAAAGTTAAAATAAGGAAGATGGAAAACCAAACATCTTAGAAATAATGTGATGGAATATTTCAGAAGTCTGGAAAAGGATATTTATCCTGGAAAAGGATAAATAGTGAGTCTAAAAATTTTTATTGAGATTTTTAATGGCTCATTAAAAAAAAGTAATTCTGATGTCTTTTCCTTTTAATGAGAGATCAAATCCCATTTCAAAATACAGACATTCCTAGGGAAAAATTTGTAGAGATCATCTGAAACTGAAATTTTTTTTTAGAGACAGAGTCTCACTTTGTCACCCTCAGTAGAGTGCTGTGACATCACAGCTCGCAGCAACCTCCAGCTCTTGGGCTTAGACGATTCTCTTGCCTCAGCCTCCTGAGTAGCTGGGACTACAGGCACCCCCCACAATGCCCAGCTATTTTTTGTTATAGTTTGACCGGGGCCAGGTTTGAACCCACCACCTTTGGTGTATGGGGCCAGCGCCCTCCTCACTGAGCCACAGGGGCCGCCCAGAAACTGAAATTGAACTTAAAGCTCGATGGAAAGCAACATTGCCAAAATGTGCATTTAAAAATATTTGCATTTAGCCAGGCTTTGTGGCAGGCACCTGTAGTCCCAGCTACTTGGGAGGCTAAGGCAAGAAAATCGCTTAAGCCTAAAAGTTTGAGGTTGCTGTGAGCAACAGCTTGAGACTCTGACTCAAAAAAAAAAAGTTAAAAAAAATTTGCATAGCATTTGCTTATGAGAACTAAATAAAGAGTGTAATGAGAGTAGACAGCCAATTTGGCTATCCGTCAGCAAGTAGCAGATACCTCGGAGTTTGCATAGAAGAAGTTAGTGTTTAATATCTCTACCATGTGGATGCCGACATTGATTTTGCAGACTGTCCTGAAGTGGGGAGAAGCAGGGGAGGGAAGAGAGGGTGTTCTTGGCCTGCAGTCCCAAGCATTGCTCTCATTCCCATTTGGTGAGTGAAAAACAATTACAGAAAGAGGAAAGGAAAAAAAGTTTATTTCTTTAGGTTCTTGAATTTTTCAGTTTAAAGGAGATGTAGCTAAAAAAGAAAAAAAGTGATAGTTTTGTCATTTAACACTTAGATCTACTCAATAGCCCAGTAGGTTGTTGAAAGCCCTGTTGACCTTCCTGACACAGAGAAGCTTAATGCAAGGTGCATGGCTGGGCCACATAGGCAGCAAAAAAGGCAACTATAGCCTTTTTCCTAAGTTGAAGAAAATTTGGGTGATGATTTGAAGAAAGATATTGCTCTTATCTGGCATTTAGATGTTCGTTTCCAAAATCAGTTGAAATACTGTCTCTTATTTTACATCTACTATGAGGCAGTTGGGTGCTGTACATCTGGATTGGTGGTATGTTTGCAGTGCAGTATTTTCTTGGAACACATTGCAATCTCATCCCTGCTACCCAGTGCTCATCAGAATAGCTGAATGGGAAGCTACTGGTGACAAGAATGCCATGCATGGATGGCTCCTGGAAACGGTAGGCACATACTCACAGGTGGGGTTACAATGGTCAGCCACCACTTCTCCCCAACCCACAGGAATGCTTTAAATATTAGGGCGTTTACCTTGATATTCTTTTCTCTGGATTTCTTTTTCATAACGTGGAGACTAGCAACTCTAAGCCTGCATTCATCTTTGATGACAGTGGACTAGAGCTGAGCAGTGGCTGCCTCTTTGGTTTCCATCCTCACTACTTAGCATGACCTTACTGACTAGCCCTCTAAGAATTTTAATTGGAAAAACTAAGCCGGAGCATTTAACACGTAATATATGCCACAATAGATTTTATCATAGGTTCAACCTCTGTGAAATCTGTCTCTGAGCAAATATTAAGTCATTCATTCATCAGCAGGTATTTACGGAGTGAATACGAGGCCTTGCCTTTTATTCAACTATGAAAACATTTCACAGGGCTTCTCCTGTGATCCAAAAGATAAAGCAAATACACTGTAAATCATAAAAGTTAAAATTCTTGCCTGAACTCTCACAGTAATTATAGTATAAAGCACCTAAGTTATTTAGCTCTTAATAATAAACTCTCATTTGTGTGTCCTTGTTCATATATATTCATCTTGTCTCTCCAATGAAATTACAGATCCTCAAAACTCAGGAAGTTTTCCTTTTTTGTCCTTGTATCCTCCACGGTGTTTTGCACATGGTAATAATGAAATAAATGCACATGCTTCATTTAAAACCTCATATGAAGCAGAAACATCCCAATATCTTACGTAAAACTGTGATGATGTTGCCATGTCTGAAACCATCTTCCTCTGCCCTGTCTTCCTTTATAGGAATAATCTGAGGCTGAGTCACACAAAGCAATGCCAACTATTTTCTCTGGATGTGTTTTCTATTGGCTTCTTTCCTTCAAATCACAAGCAAGGCTCCTTTGAAGCAAGCCTTGCCAGAGACATGATAATGATCAGGCTGTGATCATAATGAGTATGCAACGTTGGAACACAGCACTGGTTACTGGCACTTACATGTTCACACCAGGTCTTGCCAAACCACATGTGCTCCAGTCCAAGGAGCTTCCTCTCAAACACAGAGGAGGCTGGTAGGCTGCTCACGCAAGGAGATGAATCAAGAGTGGAGAGCCCTGAAGGCAAGCAATAAACTCCCCTCATGTTGGTATAGGCCATAGTGAACACACCTAGACTTATTGTCAAAGGAGCCATTAATAGATGAAGGTAGACCAGGGTGAAATGGAGATTTTACTGTTGGTTCAATGGGTTTAAGCAGTATGTGGACATGGTCACATATGACATGAAGGGGGGGCAAGTGGTTATAAGAAACCTAGCCTTTTTCCTGATATTTGAGTTATTTTTCTCTCATCTTGTGCTAGTATAGTACATGGCATATTGCACCCAGTGATTGATACAGGATGGAACTGCTTCATCATTATAGCTAGTTAGCAAGACTTAAACGGAATCTACATCTTTATATTAAAAAAGGAAAATTGTTAGCTTCAGAGTAGGCAAATGCTTCCTGGTGACTATAATAACTGCATTCAGACATAATCTAAAACAAGATGATTTTAAAATCAAAATGGTATTGTTTCATCTTAAATAAGAATAAGGAAGACTATATTTGACGTTCTCTTTTACTCCTTAGATCTCTAGGCAGTATTGCTGAATTTCTCACAGGCTATTAGCAATGTTGTTTGAATATGGTTTAATCATGTCAGAGTATCAGAGGAAATGATAATCAGTCAGTGGGGGGAGTGACATATGTTGAGGATCTGAATGTCAGGTCCCCGTGTTCCCAAGTTCTTGGTTCCAGTATTGGAGAATGGTTGCTGGTACCAAGGTGGCAGAATGAATGAGCAGAGCAAGCAGGTGGAAGAAGGCAAAGGGCCAAACTTTTATTAAGGCTTAAATCATAGTATGTCTCAAAGAAGGAATGGGTCAGCCCCAAGAGCAGAGGAAACACCGCATTTAACAAGATTTTTTTCTTTTATGCTGACTCCCTCATGTTAAGTTGGAGGTGGAATATTCATAGTTTTTTTTTTTTTTTTTTTGAGAAAAGGGTGGAGAATTCCTGGAATTGGGAACCCTCCTTATTTCTATCCTTCTAAAGCAATTTCTGGGGTTGCTATGATATTTGTTAACTGTCAGGATGCTGGTTGGTGTGATTTTTACTATGTTAATGAAGGTAGTTCATTTAGGGACACTGTCATCTTTTTTTTTTTTTTTTGAGATGGAGCCTCAAGCTATCCCCCTGGGTAGAGTGCCATGGCATCACAGCTCATAGCAACCTCCAACTCCTGGGCTCAAGCCAGTCTCCTGCCTCAGCCTCCTAAGTAGCTGGGACCACAGGCACCCGCCACAACACCCGGCCATTTTTTGGTTGCAGCCATCATTGTTGTTTGGCGGGCCCGGGCTGGGGATTCGAACCCACCACCTCAGGTGTACGTGGCTGGCACCTTAGCCGATTGAGCCACAAGCGCCGAGCCAGACAGTGTCATCTTAACTGTGCACCTGTTCCAAAGACCCTCTATCCAGGCCTTGGCAATTATCTGCACTTTGTGGTTTCTCTCCTTTTTTCTGATTGGTCAGTCCTTGAAGACTTTCTATTATGGACCAAACATCTGGTCAGTCCTCTGGAAGCCCCTTGACATGTCATCTGTTATTTCTTGGAGCTGCCCCCTAGGGTCCTAATTAGGCTGTTCCCCAAACAACCCAAGTCAGTATGATGTCTCTGTCTGCCCATTTCAGAAAGCCCCAGAGACACTGATTAGCCTCAATCTCAAGGCAACCCACCTACAAGGCCCTGCACCTGTGAGGTCTCCACTGGCCCCATTCCCATGACAACTCAGGTCAGCCTGACTCAAGCCAGTCCAAAATACCATCTATCCCCCATCCTGCTCATGTCTAACTCACTGCCTAGCCTTACAGTAGGAAGTAATAGACTGAAAGAAGAAATGTCTATATGCACCTGGTTCCCATAATTCCTTTTCTCCTGTGCAACTCAGCATTGGCAACTCTTTTATGATCCTATAGGGTTACTCCCATGTGATATGGAAAACAAACAAAAGACAAGACATGCAATTGTGTCTGATGAGTTATAAGGCTTGCTAATCATCATAATCACAGGTATACTACACTTTCCTAAAACACTGATTCTTAATCTCAACCTATCTCCTACCACACATCTATTAATAAGTACTGACCCTCTACTCAACCCATTCATGCTGAGTTTTTCCTAATTTAATATTTCCAGTGCAGGTTGGCCACGGTATAGCTCACACCTGTAATCTTAGCACTCTGGGAAACTAAGGTGGGTGGATCACCTGAGCACAGGGGTTGAAGACCAGCCTGAGCAAGAGCAAGATTCTGTCTCTACTAAAAATAGAGGGGAAAAGAAGCAAAAACAAAAAATTAGCCAGTTGTTGTGGTAGTCTTATGTAGTCCCAGCTGATTGGGAGGCTGAGGCAAGAGCATCATTTGAACCCAAGAGTTTAAGGTTGCTGTGGACTGTGCTACCATAGCACTCAACTCAGGGTGAAGAAGTGAGACTCTGTCTCAAAAAAAAAAAAAAATCTCCAGTGTACCTACATTCTGAAATAACTACCTATATAAACATTTTCTGTCATATTTACCCGTAGTAGGTACTCAATAAATGTTTGCCAAAAAAATGAATGAACAAATGAGAATTTACTATTTTTGAATTATCAAAACAACCAAATCAAAAATTAAAAACATGTTCTTTATTTCCACATATGTATGCCTGGAGTATCTTTGAGCATCAGCCCATCTCTGATTCTATCATTTCTTGGCTTGGAGAAATAAAAGGTAGGGACATTCAAGTTACAGAGATAGGACAGAGTATGTCTTAAGAAAAGGATAGAGATTTATTTTTCACAAGTTTAAGAATTTTTTGGTAACAAAAGAGCAGACATTTGATGTTTTGTTTTACAGACCACAGTAAACAATTGATGATCTCAGTTAAAGACTACATTTTCCTGATTCTTGACATAGTCATTGTGTGTGTCTTCCAGGAATGAGCTTTTTGTCACTGAGATGACTCAGCTGAGAGAAAAGTCCATTTGCCTATTTCACCTCCTCCTTCCTCCTGCAAGGACAGAGGCAATGGCGAGGACTCATGGAGGTGATGGCAGGGATAGATGCTACATAAAGATAAGAGAGAGGAAAGATGAAAGGCCGCCATAGGGCCACCATTCCAGCCCTAGACTGCTACCTCTGGAAAAAGGTTTTTTTGAGAGAAAAAATACATTGTTTTTGCTACCCTCTTTAGACTTCTCCCCTACCCTACATCCAAATCTATCCTAATGCTATGGCATTGGAAGGGGTACAGCAAAATAAAATCAAAACCATCAACTGAGCCCAGACTGCCATATTGAAATGTCTATGTCTGGCTGCCACACACTTCTTTAAGTTTTAAGTTCCTTTGTTATTTTAATCCTTAATATATAATATACCTCGCATACTATTTAAAGAAGATATGATCATACCCATTTAACAGGTGAGAAAATAAGACCAGAGAGGTTAAGTCATTTATCCTCAGTTTCTAGCTTGTAAATCAGAGTATGTGTCATCTGACTCAGCCTGGGGCTCTTTCCAGTAAAGTATGCTTGCTGAAATAGTTTTCAGTTTCAGGATTGTCTACATATGCCTTTTAATGAGATTCATGATCTACTTCCAGATTTTCTCCTTGAGAATGCAATTTTTAAAACTTAACATATATATAAGGAAGATGCCACTGAGGTTGCTATTGTCACCAAATGACTTCTAAAAAATATTTCTGTAAAGTCTGAAATCTCTTCCACAGAGAAAATATGTATAAAATCAATACTACATTCAAAGAACAATTATTTCCTATTTTATTCACTGGACAGTAGTCAAAGAATATTGGCCCATTTAATTGACAATAGAGAAGGGCAAGTAACTCAGATGGCAGCTATGAGAATGTACATTAAGACAAAGTTCAGTTCTAGCTGGATTTTGCTAGCACTTGGTCCCATAAACAAAGAGGGATATACTATCACAGCTGTGAAGCCATTTGAAGATTTCCTGAAAAATAATCAAACAGACTGAAAAATAATGCACACAGATTGCTATACAATTGATCCAATAAATTTAAGGCCACCAGACTGAGTTACCAACATCCAACTTACATATAATTTGTATTTACAAATGGAGGCTATTACAGTAAGTCCCCAAATTACAAACTGACATCTGACTCACACTGCAAACGAAGGCTAATACAGGTAAATGTATCTGTTCCCACGTACAAATTCAACCTAAGAACAAACCTGAAGACTCCATCTAATTCAGGAGCTAACCCAGAAACTTGCTCTATATATTTATCAATTTGAGTCACCGAATGAATCAAGGAGAATTAATACTATAAAATCCATTTGTTCAAGGACTTTTTCATATGAAAGGAAGAATTTTCCTGTAGATAAGCTACAGATATATTTTAAACAAACCTTCCTTTACATCTGTTGTTAAAATCTTTGCTGTTGCATGGGTCAGTAATTTATAATACTAAATTAGGGGATGATGTTTTTTTCAACCTATGTAGAGCCAGTTTATGAGGATGGACTTACGTTCCTACGCTTTTGATGGGTGACCTCATAAAAAAGAAAATCTACTTTTTTGAGTCAAAAATTTTTTTAATATCTTGACCATTAAATTATTTAATCTCTTGCTTATGTAAATTTTGAGATAGAGTTGTTACTTTTTCTGGAGAGAAAATAAATCTCAGGTAGGTATGATAGTTAATATCACACCAACATCACTTCTTTGCATCTAAGATAACTTTTTTTTTCCCAAAATGCATAGATCTCTATCTATAACCTTTTAGAATGTCATTATTTTTGAGATTTCATTCCATTTTAGAAATAACCTAGTAAAGAAAAGGAATAATTCTTGTGTAGGGTCTACCTAGTTTGATGTACTGACTATAGATATGAAGTGATTTCTTAGACACAGCTCTCTCAGGTTTTTTCCAGATTTTGACACACTGCCTGTGTTTAAATGAATTTTTAATATGCTCTAGAAAACTTCCTGACTGACCTGAGATCTGGCTTCTCACACCTGCAGTTCTTGTTTCTGATGTCTGCACTTCTTTTTTACTGATATATTGTGTGTTTCTTGACTGTTCTGGATTCTATCCTGCATTGATGTCTTAATTCTTCTTTGTGTGGTTTTGGTATTGTTTCATAAGGACTTTCAGAGAACCATATAATAATCCGCAACTAAAAAGCTAACTTCTCCTTGTCTGCAGTACGTATTTTGATAACCAAGACATCTGAGTAATACTTACCTTATGGATTTCAAAATATAAGATTTTCTCGTATACTTTGTAAGAACTGGCAAAAACTCAGCTAAACTTTTTTTATACTGATCTCATTGCCACCCACTACTCATTCATTCTTTAAACACATTAATAATATTTTTCCAACATTGCATCCTTAAAAAATAATTGGTACTTAAAATAGAAAGTAAATATTGCATCTACATGATTAGATTTTCTTTAAGCCATAAAAGAAAACTGGCTTTGTTGGAAAAATGTCTGTCATCATCATTTTCATCCTTAAGTTACATTTTTTAGACAACCAGTTTTGCAGAGTGCCTACTTATATCAGTTAAGCTATTTAGGCTCCAAGTAGGAGAAAATCCAATTCAAAGTAGTGTCATTAATAAGGTAATTTACTGTCTTACAAGACAAGAAGAACAGACAGTGGGATAGCTCCAGAGTTGCTCTACTCAGCAAATCAGTCTCATCATCAAGCGCAAAAGTGCTTTCTATAATTTTATTCTGACATTTCTGCCATTGGCCTTTGTCCTCAGTACAATAGGTATGTAAAATAAGAGTCCAAAGAGACCAAAGAGAATGTTTTTTCATTATTTTTTTTTCCAGAAAAAAATCTTCTCTCAGGGATCTTAGCAGATTTCCCCTCATTACTTCACACATTCCTTTTTTAAGCAGATCATTAGAAAGGTGATAAAATTGGCATGTTTAACTTGGAGGAATCAAGACTCATCATGCTTTATGACCTAATGCTTCCCAGGAGACCAGCCTTCTTGAAGCCTACGGCTGTCTGTTACCTGAAATAGTCAGTTATCAAGAAATATTAGGGCTGATGACTCTTGATTAGAGGATAGGCAGTGTTTAGATGTCACTCTTCTGGGTATAAAATGATTTACCCTTAGGTTTTATAACTCTATTGTGTTTAATTTATCCTTTAATAAAATTCTATTTCTCTTGATGGGTATGTGAACAAGTGAACACTTGTGAACAAGTGTTTTTATATATGTACACATGCATATACATACATACACAATGTATGTATACAGATAGGTAGAAAGATATACATATATATGCATGAACACATATATTTATTTGCAAATACATATACATGTTCCTTGAAAATTACTAAATACGAATTATGTGTTAGATTATCCATATAAAAATCATACATTCATATTTAATTATGATGATACAGATAATGATTATCTTTGTGAAGATAGTGTCAAAAAGATCGAAGCATGAATAACATTCATTATGTTAACCACATTTTAAAAATATTACTTAATCTGAGAATTTGAACAGATTGCTTAGTATCTTTGCTGCATCTGATTTGACCTGAGAAGAGTTAATTCATTGTCAACTCCTATAAGTAACTTTGTCATTGAAATTCTATAACCCAGAGAGGAAAACATTCAGTTGGCCAAGACATGCTGATTTGCTCCAGAGTGAAAGTAGAGACAAGTGGTCTTGGAGAGGCATGAGAAAGGAGAGAAGTGTCTGTTTCCTGGTATTGGAATTTAGAAACTTTTTCTTTTTTTTTTTTAGTTTAGGTTTTCCATACAGAATTTCTCCATTAAGGGACATGTTCAGGAGCTACTATTTTTTAATACGTCCCTTTTGGAAAGAAGTATGGGGAATACTCAGGGATCTAAAAGTAGACCTGCCATTTGACCCTGCAATTCCTCTACTAGGTGTGTATTCAAAAGACCGAAAATCACAAAAATATTTGCACTAGATTGTTCATTGCAGCTCAATTCATAATAGCCAACTCATGGAAGAAGCCCAAGTGCCCATCAACCCATGAATAGATTAATAAATTGTGGTATGTGTATACCATGGAATATTATGCAGCCTTTAAAAAGATGGAGACTTTACCTCTTTTACATTTCCATGGATGGAGCTGGAACATATCCTACTTAGTAAAGTATCTCAAGAATGGAAGAAAAAATAGCCAATATACTCAGTACTATTATGAACCAATTTACAATCACTCACACTTTCATATGAAGAAGAGATCACAACTATGGCCCAAGATGAAGGAGGGAGGGAGGAGGGGGGTTGATAGGGAAGGGGGAGGTCAGATCAAGGGAGGGTGAATGGTGAGATCACATCTATGGTGCATAATGCAAGGGTACATGTCAGATCTGTTAGTATAGAGTATAATATTCTTAACACAATAATTAAGTAAACAAGATGAGGTATATATTAACCAGTGTGATGTAAGCATTCCTAATTCTATATGAAATCAGCACATTGTACCCCAGAAATGCATTAATGTATACAAGATCTATATGTTTAAGATTTAATAAATAAAATAAAATAAACCAAAATCACCAGAGGAAAAATAAATGAGAATAGATTTTTTTAAAAGTCATCAAAGGTTATTTCCAATAAGTATGCTCCTGAAGTTTAGATTTCTGTCCTAAATTTTAGAGGGGAGGTGAAGGAAGGTTATGGGTAACAAAAAAATTTGAATTCTTGGGGATAGGGTGCAGAGGTTGAGGTGAAAAAATCAATTTATGTTTATACAGTGAATCCCTAAAAACAAGTAGGTATGTTTATAAAATTTGTTTGTAAGTAAGTTGTCTGGAAAACAGATTTTAGTTTCCTATAAAAAGTTGTGGTAAATTATGGTAACTTCACACTTTAGCCCACTGGACCATAGAAACAATATTGCCACAAAAGCTGACCACTGATTGGCTCAATCCTTGCTCTGGGAAAATTCATATTGAACTTTAATACTTGATGGAAATTCTTTTAGGATCCTAATGATACTCTGGTCCATTCTTGTCATAGATAAAAGAGCAGGAATTGCCCTATTTTTCAAAGATGGTTGCTCCTGGGATCGTATCAGGATAACATCTATTCCTGAGGGAAGAATAACTACTATCTAACAGGGATCACAATCATAGACTTATTCCAGTTGCAGTGTGGGTTACCCCTAGGTTCGGTGTCTGTTTCTTTAGCAGGCAGCCACTGATCATGTTACACATAGTAGACACTCTGCTAGCCTCTGGAAAGACAACAGAAACTAAAAGACAGAAATAGTCTTTTCTACCCATGAGCTTACAGACTAATTTGTGGTGTTGGGATGGGCAAACAATCAAATAATCACATGTGAATATTAGATTGCAGTCAGGATAAATACTACGAGAGAGACATGATCTACTGAACAACAGAATTATGTATTTGTAGAATCACGCAGGGGAATTTTAACCTGGGAAGCTACAGAAGACTTTCTTTAAAAAAGACTTCTTTTAATAGGTATGTTGCAAGTAATTAGCCCAAAAAGAAATTGAGATAAGTCAGGCTGAAGGCCAGGGAGAAGTCCAGAGGGGCAGAGACTGAGAGAAGGGGACTGATGTTGGAAGAAACCTAGAAGATAGACTGAACCCCAGACCTTAGTGAGCCTTACAGACATATTGAGCATTTTGTTCTTTAGTCTGTAGCAGTGGTCCTAAACCTGTGAATCAGAAACCCTTTGTAACAATGGAAATATATCCTGCATATCAGAAATTTACATTACTATTCATAACAGTGGAAAAATTACAGTTATGAAGTGGCAACGAAAATAATTTTATGGTTAGATGTCACCACAACATGAGGAACTGTGTTAAAGGGTCACCGCATTAGGAGGCATTAGGAAAGTTGAGAACCACTGGTTTATAGCATTAGAAAACTTTTGTTTTTCCTAATAGGTAGAGAAACACATATACTTTTTTGTAAGTATTAAACTGACTAAGAAAAGAGAAAGAAATAGAAGGGATCAGAGTTAGGAAGCCATGGTGGTACCAAGGTGAATAGCAATGGCAGCTTGGTCTAGGCCAGTGGGTCTCAAACTTCAGTGTGCATGACAATTACTCAGACGCTTGTTAATACCCAGATTTCTGGGTACTACCCCCAGAGCTTCTACCTTAGTGGGTCTGGAATGCAGCACAAACATTATGTTTCTAACAAGTTCTCAGGTGATGTTAAAACTATAAGTCTAAGGTCGATACTTTGAAAACCACTGGTCAAGTGTAGGACTGTGGAATGGGAGTGAGAAAAGTGGACCAATTATTTGTATATTCTTATGTTCAATGCATAAGAAATTCTTATGAGTAAAATGATGGAAAATTCCTTTGGACAGTTATTTTGTACTTTGAAGTTTTTAGAAATTGTGAAATCTAATATAATTGGCATTTTATGATTTCTGACTTAACACTGAGCTTATGAGAGGGTTTTATATTGAGATTAAAATGATTAACTGTGCTTTATCAATCTAGTCAATATTTTAATCACAGGAAAAAATATTTTACTAAGGTAGTTTGGATATTACCCAAATTAGCACATGCACACACAGGGTGTCAAAAACCTATACATATATTTAAAGACGAGGAAAAAAAACATTAAAATTGTAATAACATATACCAATAACATTTATCATCTTGTGTCTTTTGTAATTGTAGAAGTAAAATGTGAGTTCAATACTACAATTTTAATACAGTTTTTTCCTTTCTTAAATTGTGTATACATTTTTTTGTGCCCTCCATGTGTGTATAAGAAGTGTTTATGTTTGAGTAAGACCCATGTAACCTGTATTTTACAGCAGGTTACAGAGGAGAAAAGGACCCATTTTCTGTTTTTTAAATTTCTTATTTGCTAGGACCAACACACAGTCCACATGCACATGCCTGGTGAGTAGTGTGTGCTACGTGGCTTCACCACACAAGCTCAACAATACCTGAACTGCTCCAGATTCTGTGTAATGAGACAAATTCACTGACCACATATTTGGATACTGTTGCAATACCAACTTTCTACAAAAGTTTCTAAATGTATACTAGTAATTTTTGTAATTACGTTGTTGTATATGGTAACCCACCATTCATAGCCTAGCACTGGTTTACAGAATACACAGTAAATAGCACTACTGTACAGAAAATATAAAAATATAATTTTTCAATTATATGCAAAAGAAGATCAAAAGAGATCTTCAAAATGGCCAAAATTCTGTTGAATCATAAATCAGCTCACTATTATTTCATTTAGCAAAAACCAAAATGGTAGCACAAAGTTAGCAATAAGATAGAGAATCTTGGTTCTACTTATTTTACTTGGCAGAACGTTTACATAAACAAAGATCACAGACTTTGATAATTTATTTAGCACTGGCTTTTCTTTATCCTGGAAATCTTATAATCTTTAAAAATTTGGTTAAATTTGACCTGTACGCTAGGGTTTAATTTTAGGCAAAATTCTCAAGGATTATTCTTTCCCACTTTGTTATTCTTTCCCAGTTTTTTTGATGTTTTTATTATTGTTCTGCTTAAAAATGCTTGAAAGTAGTTATTTAGTTAATACTTAACTCTGCTAATTTTTGGCATTTAAAGTGCTATAGAACAAAATGAACATTCCTGGCGTATACTTAAGAAAGCCGAAAAGGTCTAGAGATACCAGATTTGGTTCTTTACCTCTAACTCATTTGACTGTCTGAAATGTCTTCACATAATATCAATAGAAAAACCACAGATTTTCTTAAACAAATTAAAATATTTGTATTTTTCTACTTCTTTAAGTACTATATTATTTATTTTTATAACAGAATCTTTCAGTATCTTGGCATGTCCATGTAAGATGTTAAACCTTTCTACGTTTCATAACCTACAATGACCTGGGTACCAGCACTGAGTTCTATTTGAATGTATTTGCTGAGTAGAGAAAATCATTTGTACCTGGACTAAATCACTCACTTTTAGAGATTTATAAGATTTGAACTGCATTTCAAGATTAGGCAGCAATTAACTCTCTAATGTCATAGAAAATTATATAAATGGTTAAATAAGCAAAGTCTAGGTTCTACTTCTGAGAAGATAAAGATATACTTTCCCCTATTTTTCCCACTAGTTAAATTAAAATCTCTAGCCTTTATATGTAGAATAAACATAATATAATTCTGAAGGAAGTGAAGAAGACAGATTGACTATGAACCTTGGGATATAAGGATGATATGATGGTGAGTTCTCTAGGTTGTCTGCTGGCCTCCATATATTCCAGACTTGCAGTTAAAGCAAACTAGAATCATATTAATAGGCTCTGACAAAAAAAAAAAAAAAAGCCTAAATAATAAAGGCCTTCTCTCTCTCTAGGAAAATGACAGAAAAGAGGCAGTCTAACAAGATAAAATCAAAACACAATCAAAACCAAACATTTAGACAATAACTACTCTATGTCAGCCAAATACCACAGGAAAAAAAAAATCAACCATAGTTCCACCCATATCTAAATACATACCAGCAAAGGCAGAAAGAAAGCCAAAAAGCTTAGACTTCCACCCATGGCAGATTATAATGAGATGCCTCAACCTTATTCTGGGAATGTCAGAGAAGGCCAAGTGGGGAGTCAGAACTTTCACCACCACCCAGCAGTAAAGAGGTCACCTTTTTCATCTCTAGGATGTATTAGGCCAAGGGAAGGAGTAATGTACCACTCCTTCACCCCCACCAGACAGCGAAGAGTGAAGGAAGGCCTCATGAGGAGCCAAAAACCCACTGTGATGCAGGAGTAACATGAATTCTTCCCTCTCAGGTGCCAAGGGATGCTGAGTAGAAAACCAGGATTTCTCCACTCATCTGGCAATAAGAAGGTACCCCCCAGCTACTTTTTCCTACTGCAGTGAGGTCAGAGAAAATCAACTAAAACAAAGATAAGGTTCAGAATCTTATAACACAATAGCCAAAATGTTCAAGTCTCATAATGAATATTATCAATACACACATAAAAAATCATTTGTTATTACATGAAGAACAAGGAAGTCATTATGAAATACTTCAATAAACAATTACAAACACATTTGGAATAATTAAAAATAAAGTAGTCTTTGAAAGAAACAGAAAAATCTTAGCCAAGAAATAGAAGATATAAAGAAGAACCAAATGAGGCAGCACCTGTGGCTCAAAGGACTAGGGTGCCAGCCCCATATACTAGAGGTGGTGGGTTCCAACCCAGCCCTGGCCAAAAACTGTAAAAAGAAAAAAAAAAAAAAAAGGAAGAAGAACCAACTGGAAATTTTAGCACTCAAGAAAACACAATAACTGAAGTTATTATCATTTAAAAAGATTAAAGAAGGTGTTCAAAAGCAAAATGAAGGAGACAGAAGAAAGAATAAGTGAATTGGAACAATGAAAACTATCCTGGTTTTAGGAAAAAGAGTCTGAAAGAAACTATTTAAAATAGTCTGGGAAAGAAATGGATAGAGCCCTAGGGACCTCTTATACTACAACAAAAGCTCTAACATTCGTGCCAGTGGAGTCCTTAAAATAAATGAGGAAGAAAAGAGAGCTGAAAAAGTAATCAAAGTAGTATACAACCAAATAATCATTTCTGAAAACTTCTCAATTTGGAAAAGGCATATACATACAGATTGAAGCTGAGTGAATAAAAAGCATGATAAATCCAGAGGAAGTTACACCAATACACAGCATAAACAAATTTTGGAAAATTAAAGAGAAGGAAAAACTTTTACGGAAGCAAGATAGAATTAATTAATTCTCTACATGGGAAAATATTTGAATGACAGCAAAATTTCTCATCAGAAACTGTGGAGTCCAGAAGGAAGTAACACTATAGTTTTTTTCAAGTGCTAGAAGAAAACATTATCAAACTGGGACCCCATATTCAGTAAAGATATACACCAGGAATGAAAGGAAAATGAAGATATTCTGAAATGAAGACAATGTGTTGCTGAAAATCCTACCTTAAAAGAATAGCTAAAGAAAGCCCTCTAAACAGAAACAAAGTAAGAATTAAAATAGAATCTTGGAACATCAGAAAGAAAGGCTGAACACAATGGAAAAAAATATACATAATATATAGGCAAAAAAACTAGTCTACATTTGGTGATTGAAGTGAAAAAATTATAGTACTGTTTGATTTTGTTCTTTATGTATGTAGGGATAACATTTAAGACAATTATATTATAAATGGGAAGGGTGTAGGGATGTGAAGAGAAATAATGTTTCTAAACTTCATTCAAACTGGTAAAATGATACAACTATTAGATTACAGTAAGATTTGCATGTATAATGTAATACCTAAAGCATCCACTATTTCAACAACTGATAGAAAAACTATATAATGAGATAAACTAAAAAAAAAATGGATGTCAAATGTAATTATTAAAAAATTCAAGTAACCCACAAAAGGACAAAAAAGAGAAAACAAAAAAGAATAACAAGGAAAATAATTGAACAAAGAAGCAAAATATAATATGGCTGACTTAAGCCTTAATATACTAATACATTACTGTACAGAAGTGGTCTAAATATACTAATTAGAAGAGAAGATTGATATAAAGTAGATTTAAAAACATCACTCAAATAGTTGTGAAGAAACTTACTTCAAATAAAACAATACAAGCATATGAAAAGAAAAAGACATATTATCACCAACGTTAATCAAAAGAAAGCAGCAACCACTGTATCAGTGTCAGATAAGGTAGACTTCAGAGAAAATAAAAGTATCAGCAACAGAGAAAGATATTGCATAATGACTAAGCAGTTAATCTACCAAGAAGACACAGCAATTATGAAAGCATATATCCCAAACAACCAAGATGCAAAATATGTGAAATGAAAACCAATAAAACTAAAAGAAAAATATCCAATCTACCACTGTAGTTGAAAACTTCAACATTCTGGTTTTAACAACTGATAGAACAACTAGAGAAAAAGTAAGCAAGAATATGGAAGAATACAACATTGTCAACAGAAATAATCTAATAGATATTTATAGAATACAAAACAATAAAAGAATATATATACTTTTTAATCACTAGAACATATACCATGTTCATATACCATATACTGAGTAATAAGAATTAAAAACCATACAGTGTGTTTTCTGTTAACAAGGAATAAAACTATAAATCAGTAATAGAACAAAAACAGAGAAATCCTTAAACACTTGAAAACTTAGCAAAATATTTCTAAATACACATACCTCATTGGTCAAAGAGAAAGAAAACCTCAAAAATATATTTAACTAACTTAAAGTGAAAACACGCTATATCAAAATTTTGAGAATGTAGATAAAGTGAGACTAGGAAATTTATTTATCTATTTGGACTTGAAAGAGGAAATGCTTCAAATAAATAATCCAAGCTCTCACCTGAAGAACCTAAAATAAGAAGACCAAAGTAAAGCTAAAGCAAGCTTAAGGAAAGAAATAATAAAGAGCAGAAACCAACAAAATTTAAGACAAAAAAAATAATGGAGCAAAATCAAACAAAAAGAGTTCTTTAACTTTTAGAGAGACAAGCAAAAAGGAAGACAGAGATGATACAATCACCAATATCAAGAATAAAACATAACCTGGAGATCTCAAAAGGATAGTAAATGAATACGACAAATATCTCTGCATATCTAAAGCTGATAACATAGAAAAAATTTGCCAATCTCTCAAAAAACACAAAAGTACCACAGTTACTAATTGTGGTAGTACTATAAAACTACCGATATAAAACAGACTTATAACCATTAAGTAAATTAATTCATCATTTAAAAACTTAAAAACGTTCCCTTCCCTAAACTACTCTCCAAGCTGAACAGTTTCTCTAGAAAATTCTATGAAACTTTAAAAGAAAATTTAACACCAATGGTAGACAACCACTTGCAGGAAATAGAATAGGAGAAAACACTTAATAATAATTAATAGTAATAATTTTATGAAGCTAGTATTACCTGAGTATCAAAACAATACAAAGATAATACCAAACCAAACCAAACTTCAGACCATTATCCCTTATGAATATAGATGCAAAAATATTTAACAGAAGATTAGCAAATAGAATTCAGTAATATACAAAACAAATTGTATACTGTGACTAAATGGGTTCAAGGGTAATTTATTATTTAAAAATAAATTAATATAATTCATCCTAACAAACTAAAGAAGAAAGATTACATAATGAGAAATTTATGAAAATAACTGAAAAAATTTAACATTTATGATTTTTAAAAAACTCCAAAATAAGGATTGAAAAGACCATCCTCACCTTGATAAATAAGACCTATTAAAAATTATACAGCTAAAATTATAATGAGAATGAAAGACTAAATGCTTACTCTGTAAAGTCAGGAACAGAGCAAGCATATCTCTTCTCATTCTCACTACTCTTATTCAATACAGTGTTTAAAGTTCTAGTCAGTAAAATAAAGCAAGAAAAAAGATATAATAGCATATTCATTACATGTTAGAGAAAAGGGATAAATCTATGCTATGTGCAGATAACATGACTAAATAGAAATCCCAGGGAATATGCAAAAAAAAGAAATCTAGAAATAAAAAGTGAGTTCAGCAGTTCACATAAAATAAGGTAAACATTAAAAATAATTGATTTTCTATATAGCAACAATGAACAATGGAAATAGACATTTAAAATATAATTTTATTAACAATTACTTAATAAGATTAAATACTTCAGTTTAGTTGTATCAAAACACATATAGAGCTTCCACACTAAAACTAAAAAAAAAAATGCCAATAAATACATCCATAGATGCAAAAGTAATTCAGCTTTTAAAGAAAGTTTTTGAGGAAGGATAGCTTTTCCAAAAGATGGTCCTGAAGCAATTGGAAATTTATTAGGTAAGCAATTGTACAGACAATAAATTAACTTTGACCTAAATCTTACACCTTATGTAGAAGTTAACTCAAAGGAGATAACATACTTAAATCACAAAAGGATAAAGCTTTTAGGAAAAAAAACAGAGAAGACCTTTGGGTTACAAGGCAGTGAGATTCTGTTTCTGCTAAAAATGGAAAAAGGATTTCTCAAGCCCAAGAGTTTGAGATTGCTGTGAAGTATGATGCCTCAGCACTCTATAAATGGGGAACAAAGTGAGAATCTGTCTCAAAAATAAACGAAGAAAGAAAAAAGGAATGAATGAACAAAAGGAAGGAAGGAGGGATGGAAGGAAGGAAGGAAGAAAGAAAGGTAGAAAGGAAGAACTTAAAACCAAAAGCATGATGTATAAAAGAAAAAAATAATAAATTGGATTTTGTCAATATCAAAAAACTTTTGCTTTACATCAGACTCTATTAAAAGAATGAAAAAACAAATTGTAAATTGAGATAAAATATTTGCAAACCACCTATTAGGCAAGAGGACTAATACCTTGAATAATTAAAGAACTATCAAAACTCAACAGCAAAAATCCCTAAAGAATTCAAGTATAAATTGACAAAATACATAAGTAGATATTTCATCAAAATGGATATACAGATGACCGATAAGTATATAACAGTGGTAAATATTAGCCATCATGGAACTGCAAATTAAAACCACAATGAGTTATTACCTACCAAAATGAATAAACATTTTTTAAAATCATGACAATATCAAATGCTGTTTAAGATGTGGAGAAACTGAATCACTCATGCATTTATAATGATAATGTAAAATGACACAGCCCTTCTGGAAAATACTTTCACAGTTTCTTAAAAAAATAAACATGCATCTATTCTAGGATATGGCGATTGTACTTCTGGGCACTTATCCCAGAGAAATGAAGATTATGTTCATACAGAAACTTCCTTCAACTGGTGAATGATTGAAAAAACTGGGTGGAATAATACTCAACAATAACAAGGAATAAACTTTTAATATATGTAACAACTTGGATAAAACTTCAGAGAATTATACTTTGTGGAAAAAATCTTTGAAAGTTACATAATATATGATTTTATTTATGTTATTGAAACGACAAAATTTTTGAAAGACAATATAGATTAGTAAATGAAAAAGAGTTATTCTGAATACTTTCTTTAAAAAAAAACCCCCAAACTTGCATAGGTGGCTTACAAGATTATTGGCCAGGCACTGAAGAAAGAATGCCCATCAAAAAAGTCACCATAACATATTGTGTAAGAAATTTTGAAAGTCTGAATATGGAAGAAGAAATGGGAGAACATGCTATATCCATTCAAAGAGTATATCAAAGGAAGAAATAAAAGCATTTAAAGAGAAAAGGACATAAAAATTTGCTTTTCCTTTTGAATATCAAGAGTTCTGGATGTCATTTTTTGCCCTTTTTCTATCAGCTATAAACCTTATCCAAATCCACACCAACAAAGAAGAATAAATTATTTGCTCCAAAAACAACAAAATTGAATAATAACTGTCACTATGTTTTTAAAGTATTATTTTTATCTGAAATTCTTATAAAAGTATTCAATATAACCTAATTGTAAAGCACTGGATTTTGAATCCTGATTTTTCCCATATGACAAATCAATGAAACCACATTGAATCAATGATATCAACTTAAGTTTTCTATAAGTCTGAAAAAATATTAGTGTCATTTTTCTTCTCTTGGCATGAATAGAATGCTTGATCATAAAAATATATAAAGCATTCTACTGCTTTATCAATAAACAATATCCTTGGTTGATGAATGATTTTACGAACAATTTCCAAAAATATTTTCCATGTAATTTCTGAGGAACTGTCAGCCATTGTTCTAACAAGAACTAGATCTAATAGACATGCTTGAAATAGATTCACTTGAAGAGCTGTTAAACAAATGTGATGTGAAATATAAATTTAGAAGAGCCAAAACTATTTATTATAGATGAGCAGCAGTGAAAATTTATTCTGTAATTAGTCATCAGGAGCTCAAATAGCCTTGACAGATCTCACCAAACAATCATAGTGCCTGTCAAACACAGAATTTCTTCTTCAAATCATATCTTAAAAATCTTTAAAATGTAAAATATAATTCACAATACTCAGATCTTTCTTTTGACCCAGATAATCCCATATAAATAGTTATCCGAAGTTGTTCGTACAAACACATCAAGCTTTTAATCTGTGCTTATAATTACTGCCTAATTGTTTTAAAGATGCATTTGCTGTATTCATGTGTAGTAAATGTGGGTAGGTATTTGGAACTAGAAATCTTTAATTAGAAGACACAATTGTTCTGGTCTTTTAAAAAATAAAAAACAATACATTTGAAGTATTTATCATTACAAGATGTAGAGGGATATTCTTTTAGAAATATCTTTTATTCTTGGAAAGAATCTTTTACAGCAAGAAGGTATGGGGGCTCATATTGACAAATAATTCTAAAAATACATCAAAAACTTCATCGCTGACCTCCTTTCTGTTCTTCCTTTCCCTCTAGGCAACAGCATTTCATACAAACCTTAAAACATCAGGCTTTAAATACATCGTGTATATGTGGTGGACATAGAGTGTAATTTAGAAATTGACTAGTTTTGAATTCTGAAAAATATGCCCCAAAGAACTGAAGTGCCTATTTTTATATATGAGCAGGATGCATCGCTGCTCACAAGAACACCTTCAATAGAAGTCAGTCATTCAAACTGAATTAGAGATGACAACTACGCTATTTGTTTCCACTCATAAATTCTGTAGTCTGTTTTTACTTCTAAAGAAATTGTTCAATCAACCTAACCTTATAAAAACCTTTTTAGAAAAGGTCAGTTTGTTATCACACAAAAGGCTAGTAAATAATCTTTCATCGTGTCTGAATGTCACTAACCAGACCAAGCTACTTCTTGCTTAATATAATTGGAGAAATAATAATACTTCATTGTTGTGTCCAAAAGGGTAAATGATACTCAAATTCCATATATTTGCATTAGATTAATATTAAAAATGCCATAACTTCCTGATTTCAACAGAAAGTTTAAGACATTATACTCATATTACTTGGACACCCACACGACTCTTAAGAAAACAAAACAAAACAAAAACAAAAACCTTTTAGTCACAGAAGACTAATAAAGATTTGGAATCAGTTCTGGGCTGTACAATTTACCAGAAAGTTTGAGAATTTGAAGCAAGTTTAGAAAAGAACCATATGATGACTAGAAGATTGAAAAATGGTATCTAATAATAAGAAACATTTAGACAAAGGGAAACAAATAAGGACTTTGTGAACTTTAAATTACTTAATGTTGTTGAGAAATTGTTTTCTATTGCTTTCTGTCCAAATAAAACCTTTTTTTCTCCCTATTTTTATAAAGGAGGGCAATAAGTTCATTTAAAAGTGATAGGACCTGGGCAGTGCCTGTAGCTCAAAGGTGTAGGGTACTGGCCCCATATGCTGGAGGTGGCAGGTTCAAACCCAGCCCCAGCCAAAAACTGCAAAAAAAAAAAAAAAAAGTGACACAACCTTTTAAATGCAAAGAATCTTCCAAGTGCTATGGAGTATATTCTATAAATGTCTTTGTGAGATTCTTGACATTTATTATCCTAAATTTTTCTTCTAAAAGATTGTCTCCATGGACAATCTTTTAATCCTTTACTCTGAATCTCCTATAGACACAGATGCCAAGTAATTGTCATAATTTGGAGAATGTTTGAGACTTTGCTGTTTTCTTAATTAACATACAACAGACTTAGATCATTATTGTATCTTGAATATCTAGTCAAATGAAAAATTGTATTACGTCAACATTTGTGATTTCTATTGTTAACCATAGCTCTAATATTTGCACCTATTCTCAATTGGCTGTATTTTTATTTTTTAAATAGAAATTCTGTCTCACATATGGTCTTAAACCCTTTTTTCTGTTTTTTTTTTTTTGTTTTTTTTTTTGCAGATACCTGATACTGTGTCTTGCCTGAAGTGTTCTTATGGAGTAATGCTTAAGTGTTCAATTATTAAATCATATTACATATTTACTTAGAGAATACAAAAATATGTCTCTACTATTTAAATTCTGGTATCAAATACCACCTTTTATGAAATATCTAGCATAGTTATTTTTTCAACATGTCTCTGAAATTTCATGGTATGCATGAATATCAACAGCCTTTTTCCTTTCACAAATTAATGGTAAGCATCTCTTGTATTTGAAAACTGGTTTGCCCAGAACTCTAGAAGACTGGTCGAAGCTTAATGTGGTCTAAAGGCCACATTGTATAAAACACACACACACACAAATTCCAAATTGCTTGCCAAATTTTACTGCTATTAGCTTCCCACAATATTCTAAAAAAATATCAGACAAACAGGCGTCAGTATGATTAATTCTGATGATTACTTAATTTTTTTTCTATGCACAGTGACCTCTGGAAGCTCTGAGTTCAGTTGACTATGCATAGAGTCACTTCAGTTAATTGAAGTGTTTGTAAATAAATGATATCTTTTCTCCATTAACATGTCTCCATCTTGACCTACAAGAGTGGATTGTATGGTTAACCTCAGATGACTAATTTGTCTGTTTCTTTAACCCATTATAAGAGAGCAAAAAGTTCAGAGAAACACAGAAATATTTTTTTATAAATATTTTAAACATATATACATATTCAGGCATTACTGCAGAAAGTGAATGTAAGCTTAGGTTTTCTAGGAGTTTCTATTTTTTGTCATAAATCTCAAAGTCCAACAAATAATGACAACAAATAACATTTTAATTTTGACTTCTAGATTACAGGCTAGTTTCATTTGTATGATTTCATTTTACTGTCCCCAAAATCTTATGACCTAGGTATTATTATTCTCATTCTACAAATGGGAAAACTGAGACTTAGGGAGCTAAAGTAAATTATCCACATCTCACAGCCAGAAAACACTTAGCAGGGCGGTGCCTGTGGCTCAAAGGAGTAGGGTGCTGACCTCATATGCCGGAGGTGGTGGGTTCAGACCTAGGCCCGGCCAAAAACTGCAAAAAAACAAAAAACAAACAAACAAACAAAAAACAAAAAAAAACAGAAAATGTTTAGCCAGATCTCCATCTCTGAATCTTAGGCCACCACCACTAATAATGTGCACAAAAACACAAGTGACAGGAATCCACACACAGAGATGCTAAAATCACTTCTTAAGTGTGCAAGGAATCTTAAAAATATGAACAACAAAAGAAAAAATAAGCAAGTAGGATTGTATCAAACTAAAAAATCTTCTGCACAGCCAAGGTCATAATCAACAGAGTGAAAAGAAAACCCATATTATGGGAAAAAATATTTGCAAAATGCCCATGTGATGAGGGGTTAATATTTAAATATTAAATATATATTCCTTAAATATATAAGGAATCCAAGCTGATAGCAAGAAAAGAAAGAGCCCAATGTAAAAATGGGCAAAAGACCTGAACAGACATTTTTTCAAAAGAAGACATACAAAGGCCAACAGATTATTAAAAAGGACCTCAACATCACTAATCATCAGGGAAATGCAAATAAAACCATACTGAAATATACCTTACCCATGTAAGGATGGTTTTTATAAAAACATAAAAATAAATGTTGACAAATATGTGAAGAAATGGAAATACTGGCACACTATTGGTGGGAATATAAATTATGATAGCTGTTACAAAAACAGTATGAAAATTAAAAATAAAATTACCATATGACTCAGAAATTCCACTTCTGGGTACATATCCAAAGAAAATAAAATCAATATATCAATGAGATATCTACATTTCCATGTTGCTTAAAGCATGATTTACACCATCCAAGATAGGGAAACAACCTTAGTGTCCGTCGATGGACAAATGGATAAAGAAACTGGCATACGTACACAATGGAATACTACTCAGCCTTTAAAAAGAAGGAAATTTTGTTATTCGTGATGACATGGATGAACCTGCAGAGTTCATGCACAGTGAAATAAGGGGGACACAGACAGACAAATACAACATGATCTTGCTTATGTATTTCATTCAATTAGATAGGAGGAATGGGTTCCGGAGAGATATTGTACAGCAGGGTGACTATAATTAATATAACATACAATGGATTTAATTATGAAGAGGGTAGATTTTAAATGTTCTTACTTATCACAAAAAATAAATATATGAGATGACAGAGATACTAATTAGATTTGTTTGATAATTTCACTACGTATATGTATACCAAAACATCACATTGTACCCCATCGTTATAAACATTTTATCATTTGTCAATCAATTAATTAAAATGTAACAAGGAGATTTCCCCAAATTCTAATTTGCTTAAAGATCTCTCCTCTGGTTAATAATATTGTTCTGGTCAAAGATTGTATATGTGCATTTCAGAGCAAAATAAAATAGTACCTATAAGATTAATTAGAGAGTTCTCTCTACAAACAATATCAGTTCCAGAAAAGTATCTTAACTGTACATTTATTTTAAAAATGAGATAATATTTGTATAACTAATTCGAGTTCCATCTATAGGTTATATCAACCAGTGAAAAGGCTGAAACAAAGGAAATACATATTTAGTTTATGCAGTATTAAAATTTTTTTAAACAATTTACTCTTTTAATTTAAAATATATTTAGGGTGTAGTTTTACCTGGCACATAATAGTATTAATTCTTTACTGAAATACATGTTCGATTTTGGATTGGTTATATAACATCAATTACTATAATAATCCCCACAATTTCAAAGGCTAGCGCAGAAGTTTACTTCCCAGTTCTACAGTAGTCTGATTGGAGCATTCCTGGTAGGCTGCTTTTCTCTACAAAGTGATTCAAAGGCACAGGAGACTTCTGTCTAATGGCTATTCCTTCACATGTGGTCTCGTTATCATCTGAGTTGTCAGAAAGAGTAGAAAACTTAAAGGAAACACACCATTGACCGAATTCTGTTCATGGTTCTATTGGCAAGACCGACTCTGCCACCTCATGTAAATAGAAAGGGACCTAGAATTCCTGACCCAGAAACCGCTCCCTAAGAACACCTCTGGATTATGGCAGGCAACCCTGAATTTTGGGACCCTGCTAGCATCGCTATGCAGGTATGAAAAGAAATATGCCCGTCTTTGTTCTATCACACATAATTAATCATTTTTTCTCATTTTATGTCATATAATGTGTGCCTATAGTCCAGAGGCTAGGTGAATACATTTCATTTGGTATGGGAAAGCAATATGGAATTCATGGTTTATTCTTTGTGTGAAAAATGGGGGGAAAAAATCACTTTTCCCTGAGAATTATATCATTTCTATTAGTGAAAGTTTAGAGTTGAACATTTATCAAACCACCTATGAACAGTGATAAAACAATTCTATAAAGCAAATAAAAACCATCTAATAATTCCATTCTATATGTCTTTTTATTTCAAAGTATTTTATACACAGTATATTCTTTTTACTTTCTGCATAACTATCTAGTGGAGAGGAAGGCTAGACCTAGAATCACTTTTTCCTTCTATGACCTTGAAACAATCATAAAATAGTGTTCTTTCATTAAATCGGGATAATAAAACCCATAACAAGGAGTTTGCAACAACTAATGAGACACAGCAAATGTCACGTGTTAGTATGTATTAAATTTGTTACTATGAAAACGCATGTGATATGATTGCACCACTGCATCCTAGCTTGGGCAACAGAGGAAGACGCTGACGCAAAACAAAATAAACAGCATGTGAATTGTTTTTCCACTGCAGAGATCATTAGAAATTCAAAGGTACTATTTTCCTCATTAGAACTTACTACAGAGGATCCTAGAATTCAAAACATGTCTTATAACAAAAATTAGAACTCCAATCTTTAAGTGGTTTACATGAATACTAATTTGAGGAACTTGAATGGAATATATTTTGATGAACTTTGTATGAAAATATGCCAGCTTTAACAGCCTTCCCAGAGAGCTCTCTCAGGATGAGTTTCCCACAGACATCCTGTAGGGAGGAGATGTCTGTGGTCAAGTGTAAAATTTCTATAAACTGGGGAGAGCAGGAAAGAATGGAAATGTGATGTAGAATCTCCAGCAATCCTGTGCATACATGAGACGAAGTAGCATATATGGTGGGAAAAGCAAAGAACGAGAGGAGGTAGGTTTGCAGTTTTGCCGTCAAATCTAGAACATACATTTAGAGAGAGAGAGAGAAACACTCCATAAATATATATACATATATTTTAGACTTTAATCTGTAACATGCTATTTGTCATTTTAAAATTAAGTTTATGATTTGGGCCTCTAGTATTTTAGCAAATGCTCTTACATTGTTACTACACTCTGTCTCAGACTCAAATAGTCTCTAATACTCCCATAGCTTACTGTAGCAAGAAGCACCAGAAGAAGAAAAACTCTCAGTATAGCTATTAGCTTGTCCATTTGGCACAGATTCAGAGAGAGACCATCAGGTTTATTTAAATAAATGGTTTATGCTGTGGAGTCTCAGACCACTCACACAAATCATTTGTCTGGCTGCTAAACCACACAGGGTACTTGTGTATATGAGCACTCACAGAGATGTACTTACCATATACAATGTGGGACTAGAGACAGGTAGTCTTTTCTTGCCTTTGTTTTCTTTTAATGGTAAAGTGCTATGAATTATTATTTTATTAAGAAATAAATGCTCATGTAATTCAATGACCCTTTTGTCCAAATTTATCTTTAATTGGTCACTGAAAAAATGTGAAATATTTTCAATATTTTTTCTATTTTTGATGAACTTAAGTCTTAACATTTGCCAGTAAATAATCTTTTATGACATAGGAAATTTCACTATAACCCAGAGGCCTACAACAAGAACAACAACTCTGACTCCATATTGAAAGATGCTTTCAAGATTTATGGGTGGAAGGAATTAAATTAATGCTGGCTTTCAAATCTAATATCTTCTCTACCACGTGTGACAACTGACAATTCAAAACTGACAATTAAAACAATTGAATTTTAATAACGTGATTGAATACTGCTCTGTCTGAATTTAGAGTTTCTGGGGTGCTTGAATATATAGTTTGCCATAATATCACTTTATGGCATAGAAGGGTGAAAATTTCTGGATACTGTTTTTGAAAAAAAAATAAAATTTGTTTGTTGGATTTTCTTTTCCTTAACCAGAAGACACTGTGATTCAGTGAGAAAAGTCTTAAACTTGATCCAGAAGCCATGAATGCTCCGTCTCTGTTATTTACTCTCTGTAGCCTCAGACAAGTGACTTAGCTTCTCTTAGTCCTGAATGGTTCATGGAAATAATATGTTTTCTTCATGGAGCCACTGTAAAGATGAAATATAATAATATTTGTGGGGATTAGTTTCTGGTAGGTATCATTTAGTGGCATCAGGTGTCCCAACTTGAGGCTAAGAGTACATTAGACTGGTTTGAGCATGTTTAGGAAATTAGGGGGTGGTCTGTCCTATCTATGGACTGAACACCCACAGAAGAATATGCTTCTCAATGGAAAAGACACCCAGGAAAGATGACCTTAACAGAGAGTGTGGGTTACTGGAGATATGGGGAGATGCAAATAAATGTGATATTTCCTTCTTGGTTTTCCTTCTGGACTGTCATGTGGGATATGTGAAAAGCAAAGAAAAAGTCAGAAGAACCTTTACTAATATCTTAGTCAAGACTGGAGAATAAGAGCAGCACTTCTATGAGTTTCCTGAAAGAAATCTGCCCCATTTCTAGCAGAAACCGAAGGAGTTTAACACGCCAAAGCCTCTAGTACCCTAGTTGCCATGAAGGATGGAGGTAACTGGTGAACATCAAGGCATCCTGAAAATGCCAGGCAGGACTGGAAAGCATATCCAGGATGTGCCCAGAAATCTGGGGGGGAGAAGGGTTCCCAGGGAAACCAGGGGGACTCTGTTTCAAGGGCTGAGGTCCATCAGCAAGTCAGGACCAGGCCAAGTCGATCATTCCCATCTCTTGGATCATGCCTGTCACCATGAGCTCAGGCTGCCTGGAGAAAACCTCAAAACAAAAAACCATGCTTTTATGTCATATAACTAGCCAAATTTTGTTTTTAAGAAATTCATGTCTTGTATTCTCCAAGACTAAAAATTTCTGTGAAATAGGATGTGAAAATTCTCAAACAATATTGCCACACAGAATTTTTTTTTTTTTTTTTGCTTTTCTCGAAAATAAAAAAGGATGTGAAAAACCTGGCTAAAGCACAAGTTGGACTTACTACGAGAATTCTTTTTAAGAGCAGAAATACCTATTCATTTCATTCACTAAATCGCTAAGTCTGATCCTAGGTCCAAGATGTTAAGTAATTATGGTTTTAATAAAAAACACTTGAATGAACACACACACATACAGAGTCCAAGAACTTCTGAAGCAAATTTTAAAAATAGACTTTTAAGTGTTTGTTTTTTCTAGTTTTGTTTTTCTCTTTTGAAGCAGTGTAGCATAAAGAAAAAATCACAAACCCTTTGAATTCCTGATCTTTCCACTTAACTGGCTATAACTCTTAGCAAACTGTTTAACCTCATCTATAAAATGTTACAGGACTGGCTCGGCACGTATAGCTCAGAGCTAAGGGTGCCAGCCACATACACCGGAGCTGGTGGGTTTGAACCCAGCTTGAGCCTGCCAAACAACAATCAAAACTACAACAAAAAAATAGTTGAGCATTGTGGCAGGTGCCTGTAGTCCCAGCTACTGGGAGGCTGAGGCAAGAGAATCACTTCAGGCCAAGAGTTTGAGGTTGCTGTGAGCTGTGACACCACAGCTCTAAGGTGACATAGTGAGACTCTCTCTCTCAAAAATAAATAAATGGATAAAATAAAATGTTACAGGACAAAATTAGATAATCTGCTTGTGACACCCAGCACAGGGCCCATGACAGTGAGTAGCATTGTTAATTGTTTTCCACCTTCCCAATCCCCTGCTCCCATTTTTTCCAAACATACCTTTCTATTCCAAGTATCCACAGGCAGGGCAGCAAAATGGTTAAGAAACCATAGCATCCATGAGTATCCTGTATTTGACAAGTTATGCTAAATTTTCAGGGCCTCAGTTTCCTCACCTATAAAATGGGATTGTAACACCTTCCTTAGATTTTTATGAGAGTCAAAAGAGTGGCTGCTTTACAGTAAGGCTACTAGCATTTAAGCTGGATTTTTTTTGTCACTCCTGCATTCCTAAGACATAGAACAGTACCTGGAATAAGTGGGTACAAAATAAATATTTGTAATACATGAATAAATTCAGTAACATGATTACTCCTCTTTGTTCAACCCAAACTATTCGTTTACAGATTGTGGGATCTGTGTCAATTTGTGCAGGGCAGAGATGGAGAGACTGAATCTTAGATGGAAGTAAAGAAGCCTCCCCATGACTTCCTGGGACCCAAACTGCATTTTCTATGATCCATATTATACCCCTCCATAGAAAATATACCTACACAAACACAGGCGCAAATCTGGGTCCAACGTTCTTCCTTATCCACATGCCAGTGTGCCTCTTCTCTGCCTCTGACCAGGCTGCCTGGGTTTGCAGGCTACTGAAGAAGAGTTGAGCGGCCATGATCCCTTGTGTCAGGGAGGCACTCAATAAAGGATGAATGGATGGATTTCCACAGTGCCTTGTGAATAAACATCTTTATTACGGTGAGTTCTCTCTCACAGACAAACTTTCAGCATGTTCTATCTCTTAACAGTAATACTATAAAGTTCAGAGTCAGGTTAAGTGGTCCTAGGATGCTGTATGTGTCTTGATTACTGGCGTGCTAGCAGATCGTGCTTACTGGATATAACACAGGGCATGCATCAGGCTACCCAGGCTTAGTAGCTGCTTTAAAAGCAAACTATACATTCAATATAGTATTATTATGTGGCTTCTAACTTTGTTTCATGAAAACTTTGTGAGATTCATGTCCCAAGTTACATGAAATTTTACCTTAAACTCTTAAGTGCAGTCCTTTACTATAAATTGAATATCCCTAATCTAAAAATCCAAACTCTGAAATGTTCCAAAATCTGAAACTTTTTGAGTAGTGCTCTGATGCTCAAAGGAAATGCTTATCTGGGCATTTCAGATTTCATATTTTTGGATGAGGAGTATTTAGTCGGTAAGTATCATGTAAATGTTCCAAAATTCTAACCCCCACGAAAAAACTGAAATCTGAAACACATCGAATAAGGGAGACTCACTATGTATTTAATCTTAAACAAACTTAAGGATGTTAAAAAGGTCCTCACAACTCCTCAACATGCTATTCTTTAAGCAGGTTGCTATGATGAGGTTGGTATACCAAGGTCATGTAAGGTTTTGACTAAGGCATGACAAAGGAGACACTTCCTTTTTGTCTCAGTGTCCTACTTTGTTTTCTACTCTTCCTTTGTGATGAGCCAGCAAAAAGTTTATTATGAGAATCTCTGAAAGTGTCAGGCGCTTGCTGAATGAAAACAGCCAGATCAGCAGCCAGGAGGAAGTAGCTGCCCAACATTGTGTAGACGTGAAGCTTTGCGCGTACCTCTCCATCCAACCTCTCCCCAAGCCAAACCCAGGAGGACATTACTTGGGAAAGCACTCTCTATTTCAAAGGATTCATTTTCAGAAAATTGAATTAGCTGCTTTCACTACTTTGATCCCATCCATGCTACAAAATCCCCAACCAAGACTTCTCAGGACAATCATTTTCTCCTGGAAGCTGACTGAGTAAAGGAGACTTTGTAGTTCCTCATTTTGGCAATCAAAGAGACTTCGTATGATTCAAGTGTGAATCGCACACTCTAGTTTTGCAATAAATTTGCCCAATAGTTAGTAGATGCTTAAGAATAGCAAATGCAGCAAACCATCTTATTTGTGATTGTGTGTGTGTGCATGTGCACGTATGGTAAAATGCCAGAATGTAAACTTTTTTGGTACTTTTCAGGATTGCAAGAAAAGTCATCAATTTGAGAACCAGTGATAGCTTAAGGCTAATCTTAAAAATACTCTAAAACCTTTTTAACATATTCACCTGCACCCAAATAATCTTAGAACAATTGACTTAACCCTTCATTTAATTTGTTAAAAAGATAACAGATTCCACTTTGAAAATGTTAAGGATACATGAACAGAAGCATTCCTTCTGAGCCTTAGGACTCATATTCTCTTCGTGAGTTAGCACGAAAGGGCCTATTGAGAGGTTCATTGCTATGCACAAACATACACACACTCTCACCCAAGTCAGCTGAGAACCCCGGAGATGATTGGTGACAAGTGGATTTGATTGAGCCTATTACAATAAATGTTCACATCTCTTCTTTTACTATTTAGAAGATCACATGATGGTTGAAGTTTCTGCTCCAGAAACCATTCCTCCCTTCCCTTCTCCAGAGTCAATAACAGATATGACCCAATTGTCAAATTTCTCTTGGAAATTTTTACTACAAATGCCTGCCTTTTAGAGAAGTTTAGAGAGGTTGGTGATTAATTAATAATACTAATACATGTACAAAGACACCGTGTTCACAGTTATGTGGCTGCAATGATTTCACGTCATAGATTATAGCAAAATACATAGGGCACTTTGATGTAATTTAGCTGCCAACTGAATCAATACTGTTAGTCTCCCTCACGTTCATTTTATCTAAATCTGGAAGAGTAAAGATTAGTAAGCTCTCTTATCGTAATATGTGTTTACCAAACTTATGACTACATATTTATGTCCCATTGTAACAGAACTAGCTTTAGAAATGGCTATGGGTATTCATTGTGCTAAAACACTGCTGGGTTTTCATGATTTACATTGGCTTTTCAACCCCTCAGGGAATATGATCACTCATCCTTTTATAAGCTCTATAAAATTCACCTGAAAAATAAAACTTTTTAATCTCATATCTAATTTCTGGGGCTCTGGATTCCAGTTCTTTACTCTGAATCAATGCTCCACATTTACTCTACGATTTCTGCAAAGTTAACCCTTTTTCCCTTGGTTTTCTGATTTGAAAATGATAATAATACTAATACATGCACCAAAACCTCCTTGGGACTACTGAGTAGATTTAAAAGATCATACTTTCAAAGAGCTTGCAATCTTGGTCAGAGTCTGACAAGTGCTTAGTAAATATTAGCTATTATTGCTATGGTGAAAATAGAATAAGTATATAAAACTCATATCCCAATATCTACCTACAAATCCTTTTCCTCTTTATCTTATTAGAAATTGAATGGCCAGAAGTAGCAAGAAATTGACTCAGAAATAGAAGAAAACAAAGAGTTTGTCCCAGCACACAGGTAGGGTGAGATAACCCTTTCCCAGAAGTCATTTGCCTTGGCCATGATACCAAATGTCAAGAAATGTAGACACAGATGGAGAGGAAGGCGGTTAGTTCCTATGAAGAACTGGGTAACTTATCCGTGACATCAATATCAGTTAGCATGCGCTCACTGCAATAATAGAGGGAGAAGAACTCTCTAGAGAACTTTACTTTCTCACGTCTTGCTGTCTCTGATAAAATGTCACCTTCTCAGTTAGGTCCTTCCTGATGACTCTATGTACAATTGTTACACCCCCATTCCACCATCTAACACCTCTTATCTCCTTGTAGGTTTAATTTTTTTCCATTGCACTCATTACCTTCTTAAAGACTTTATGCAGAAGAACCTCTGTAAGTTGACCGCTCAAGGGATTATAATAGCTGGTCATACGGAGGTGGTCAACATAAGGAAATCTGCCTACTGTACAGATATGTACATGTGGTGCATGTCTGGTCTATGAAAATTAGGTCAACTTGAGGAGTCATCAACTAGATCGTCAGTGTAGCGAGGTGGTCAACTATGGAGATTTACTGAAATTTACCAATATATTCTGTTCATATCTGGCTCCTCCTATTTGAATGTAAGCTTCATTGCATAGGGATTTTTTTCTATTTTTTAAAAGGCTATATTCCCAACACTTAGAACAGTTCCAGGTACATAGCAAGACCTCATCAAATATTTTATGAATTAATGAACAAGTTCAGAACAGTCTGAAGTCAATAGCTAAAGAATAATTTCAGAGGGAGGTCCCTTTCATCTCTCTGCTCTGCCATCCTTGGTGATGGCTTTATCATAAAGTAAAAACCTTATGGCCATGTGATAGCCACAGCAGTTCCAGGAATTATATCCTGACAAGACAATGTTCAGAGAAAGAAAGCCAGAAAGCCCCCTTTTTAAAAACAAGAACACATTCTCAGAAGTGCCTCATAATTTACTAAATGGAACTTGATCACTTAAACTATTTAATGTTAAGGAGAAAAGAATTTCTTTGGATATTAGACAAATTAGAATTTCTTCTCAAGTGGAGAAACAGGTCCAACACCTTAAGGGGTAAATACTTGAACCACTCTGGTGTTCCATAGGCAAAAAAGAAAGGCTGGCTGAGTGAGTAGGCAGTAAGCAAATAACTGTGTCTGCTACATCCACAGATCTCTGTGATAGGCACTCCTGAAGTGAGCTGTAATGAGAGTAAAGGCTTTTAAAACAAATTCAAATAATATTGTCCTTAAATACAGGTAAAACTGACCCACAGTCAGGTAGAGTTAACTGGACAACTTCCTATGTAAGCTAATTTAGAGAACATAGAATAGAGTGAGTTTTTATTTGTGTACCATTCCCCAGATCCTGACTGCTTTCAGAAACAGTGAGAGACAGTGACCTAAATAAATCCAGCTGTGAATTACTCTGTGCCAGAAATAACCACTTAAATTTCAAAATGTTTTTGATACATTCACGTAACAAAGACTAGTTGCATTACATTTAACATATACTGTCCCATTTCCGTTGGCTCTTCAAATAACCAAGATTTTTTTTTTAAATGAGTATTTTCATGGGTGTGAGAAGCGATGTGTTGAAATGGTTTATTGGTTTAGATTTGGTGTGGTAATCTTCCTCATTTTTAAAAAAAATTTTGAGCTGCATTCCAGAAATGAAAAGAATCATGTTTATAACAAATCTTCTGGAAAACAAAACAACATGATTGAATGTTTTGCTCAAATATGCAAGGAAAACATTGACTTTCAGTTTTAAATGGCTGACTTTATATTTTTTTAAAGATTAATTTTAAATCATGTGGCTCAGTTATGAAAACACGAATATTCTGGCAAGGATTATGGGCTTCATTAACCTCTGTCAGCTATTTGATTTCATATATTTTACCTTACTCTTGACATCAACAAAAGAAAAAAGGTAGTTGCCATGATGATAAAAGTGAAATTGGTTCCATTTACTAAAATATAATAATTCTGACTCAACTCTTATGAGCCATTGCTAGTACGAGAATCATGAATGACTGTGAAGTTAATGTGCCTTCTAAGGCGATTGAGAATTATATCAAATCTACCTATTAAGGAAAATTAAGTAATCTTCAGGTAAATGCCAGCTTTATATGCACCTGATCAGAGTCTGAGTAAAAAGTGTTGCATAGGAACATACACTCTAAAATTTTATTTGGAATGCATCAATATTAGTAACATTTGATACATTGAATGGCCAAACTACAAATGGGCCTTCCGCATTAACTCTATTTGCAAGTACTTCACTCTTCTCTACCCCTAGAATGCCCTGTCTTTCTTGTCTGCTTACCTTTTTCCATTGCACCCATCATACACACTATGTAATTTATTGATTCTATTTAATTTTAAAAGTTAAAGGTAAAATTAGGTACTTTATCTCTGTTAGAAAGCTATCAAGATAACACCTATTTAGTAAACAAAATAAGCTGCAGGAAAAAAAAAAACTTCTAACATATTGAGTTGGCCAAATTGTTTGCAACACAAAGACAATAACATTTATATTTTAGGTTATCAGTATTGTGTTGCACTAGGTATGACAATTAAGTTTGTGAACTTGCTGATTTGTACATATGTTGGCAGCACTGTACAAACAACTCAGTGAGGTTCCATAACCTCGTGTAGAGGAATGGACACCATGCTTACAGAGCGCAGTTACTGATTCTTATCACATTAAAAGGAAACGCTGAGAACTCAGTGTTCTGGAATGAGATAAGATTGGTCACTCCTTAGTAAGCATGTGTTAAACATTGATGCTTGGTGCTTCTTCATGGGGGTTATGGGGAAAGAACACGTGAGGAAAGAGCATGTGGCAATCCTTATGCATGCAGCCCTCATATTTAATTACCTTAACTTTCCACACCTATTGTGTATGTCATTACCTTAACGCTCCACACTTGTATATAACCTTAATAAATAACAGTTGTGGAGGGGGCTCAGGGCTACCCTGCACTTAAGGTTAGCCTGCCTCTCACAAGCTTGCACTTCTAATCCGTGTCACGCCTAGTTCCTTCATGCAGCAACTGCAACCAAGGCCTTAGCCATTGCAACAACCTTGGTTGTGACTCACCGTTGTGTTCATGTCCACATGTGGTGGTGTTGCTGAGGGGCCTTTATCATTGTTGTCATGTGTTTTTGTGTGCTGTCATGAGAATGGCAGAGCCTGAGGCATTCATAAATTACTTATTAAACTTGCTAAGAGTGGAAGTGACATCAGGGACAGATTAGTCCAAGTTTATGAGGATAATGCCATGAAGAAAATGTCAATGTACAAATGGATTAAACATTTTTCTGAGGGGATAGAAAGTGTCACTGGTGAAGAGAGTTCAGAGCATCCAGTAATAAGTAGAGCGGACAAAAATATTGCAAAAATTCATCCAATTGTGTATCAGAATCATTGGCTTACTGTGAGAAGTATAGCAGATCAACTAAACATCAATAATAAAACAGGAAAATCTTGGCCAAAAACTCAAGGCTCTTCTATCATGACAGTGCACCAGCTCACACAGTACTGTCTGTAAAGGAGTTTTTAGCCAGTAAACAAATAACTGTATTAAAACGCCCTTCCCACTCAGCTGATCTGTCTCCCAGGGATGTTTTTCTTTACTTGAGGATAAAGGAAATATTGAAAGGAATGCATTTTGATAACATTCAGGGCATTACAAGAACAGCTCAGATGCCCATTCCAGAAAAAAAGAGTTCTAAAATGGATTTTAAGGATGGACTAGGCACTGGCATCAGTGCATGGTTTCTCAAGGGAAGTACAGCAAACATGACCATGACGGGTAGAACTAATTTCTATACCCTATGCTCTACGTTTTGAGGTTTCCTATTCAAAACATAGAGGATTTCTATGTTTCCTCATACTGAGGAAATAGAAAGGATGAAGGCGAATGGTCAAATCCACAGAAGGCCAGGATTCAGGACCTCTTTAGGCAATGAAAAGGTAGCAGATGTGTTTTTAAAGACGTGCTGTTAATATCACCCCCGAGAGGAGAGGCCTCTAGTCCACTGTCCGGTAAAAAGCTACCTCCATGTGGGAAGCTGGAAACCAGTCCAGAAGAAGCAGGCCTCTTTTACGGATTTAGCAATCATGCATTCCACTCAAGATTATGTTCAACATAATAAATGATAGAAAACAATGTGTGTTCTACCAATTATGTAGAATGAATTACTCTATTAAATGAGATGTCATAATCCAAAACCAGAATTGGGAAAGAATGTAAGATGATATTTCTCACTAAAAAACAGTATGAGAATCTTAACTAAGAATCCATCTAACATTTGACTGAAAGCTCTAAGAAAACCTGAGAATGCTTCTTTATTGCATAGTTTAAGTAAAACATATTGAGTGTATTGAAGGCCCGGACTTCCTTAATGCCTCAAGGCATGAATTTCACTGGTAATGCCTGGATCAGGGTGTCAGACACAACAGCATCATAAGTACATGGTGCATTCACACTTACCCTTTTGCCTATACATTTCTATAAATGTAATAGAATTAACTAGTTCCTTTTCAAGTTCAGCTATTCTATGTAAGAAACCACCTAACTTATTTACAGAGTGACAGAAAATTTCATCCCAGCAAACATTTATCTTGTTCCTTAGCAAAACACCTAAAGTTGTGACATATTTTCCAGTAGGCCCATTTCAGAGAAACTTCAAATTATGAAGAACAACAAAAGAAAAACAGAAAAAGGAACTAATAGCAATCAACTCTGTGTTTTACACTTTTATTCTAAGATACTTTCATTTTATTTTTCTCTTCCTAACTTCATTTTGGCTATGAATATAGAAGAGTCCATATGTGTGGAGTCAACAGTCAATAAGTTTACCATGACCTGGTCCAACTGCATTCAGTTACCCTAAAATGAAATAGAATTGTCCAGTGACAATCACATTAATAGGAATTGTTTCGTTTAGCTAACCACCATATAGGGTTTATAGAGGTTAGTCCCCAAATCATGGATTGATGCTAATTTTTGAAATATGAAAATGAAATCTCATCCTCAGAAAGTATATTTCTTAGAAGTGGCAAGGGAAAAACAGTGAATAAAATGGAAGTGAGTCAGACATACGTATCATAAAAGAGAAATAATGTGTGGGAAGCTGTATAATAACCTCTCTATATAAAGTAGCTTCTCTGTGAAAACACAATATCTTTAAAACTAAAATTGCAACTATACAAGGCACTAAAATCTCTGTCTCTGCAGATGTTCAAGAATGAAGTGGGGCAGCACCAGTGAGTAGGGTGCCGACCCAATATACCAAGGGTGGCGGGTTCAAATCCGGCCTTAGCCAAACTGCAACAAAAAAATAGCTGAGTGTTGTGGCGAGTGCCTGTAGTCCCAGCTACTCAGGAGGCTGAGGCAAGAGAATTGCCTAAGCCCAAGAGCTAGAGGTTGCTGTGAGCTGTGATGCCACTGCACTCTACCGAGGGTGACAAAGTGAGACTCTGTCTCTAAAAAAAAAAAAAAAGGTTAAGCGACCACTCAGTGGAACTATAAACAGATTCAAGTATATATAATGAATGATTGGGTATCATGAGGAGACAGCCTTAAAAGCCTCTATCTCTTGAGAGTTATGATTTTATGACTATTCAAATTATTTATCAATAATCTCTAATAATTGCCACCTAAATTTGAATAGGCTATTTTTTTCTACAAACAAATTAATGAAATAAAATAGCACAATTGAGGCAATTAAATACATAATGTTCTGGCCCATGAAAAATAAATATGTGTATCTTTATTGCTTTGATGATTCTTTCAGTTCCTCTAATCCAGCTTCTGTTTCTGAATTTCCTCTACAACTTTTTGGTCACAGAATCAGCTGTGATCTCTTCATTTTTTCTTGAAAAAGAAAAGTGTTTTGTTATTGTATGGCTTCTATCACCATTTTCTGCTCTATTTTCCATGTATCTTTTTAATTAAACTTATTGTAGTTTCCATCAATTACATTTTTTTACCTGTTGAAAAAATATTAGGTTTATTGTTTTCCAAAATTCTTCCTTATAATCTGTGGACTTTTTGACACGATAAAGAGATTCTGAACTTTGGTGCTTGAGTTCTTTTGTAATATGTTAGTTCAAAGACTCATAGACTATTAGAACTATAGAAGTTAGTCAAAATACCACATTTAACATATGCAGAACTCAATACTTGAAAAAGTCAAGTGCTTAGTTAAGTCAACATTTAGCAAAGAAAGAACTAAAACTCAGAATTCTTTACTTCCATTCTAATATTCTTTCTAGGACATAATATTTTCTTTCTTTCTTTCCTTTTTTTTTTTTTTTTTTTTTGGTCAGCCTTGGAAGAGTGCCATGGCATCACAACTCACAGCAAGCTCAAACTCTTTGGGCTTAAGTGATTCTCTTGCCTCAGCTTCCCAAGTAGCTGGGACTACAAGTGGCCACCACAATGCCTGACTATTTTTCATTGTTGTTGTTGTTGTTGTCATTCTTGTTTAGCAGGTCCTGCCTGGGTTCCAACCTGCCATCTCCAGTGCACGTGGTCAGCACCCTAGCCACTGAGATATGGGCATCAAGCCCATAATATTTTCCTTCATGGAATGACCCCTTTAGAACTTTTCAAAAACTAATTCTGGAATAATGTATCCCCTAGATCTGCAATCTAAAATTATGTATTAATTTATAAATGTTGAGTTATTACTGTGAACCAAAAAATGAGTATGTTATACATGTAATTATTGCCATGAGGTTCAAGAGAGGCATGGAGGAATGCTCTTCAATAAAATGTTATTTGAACCAATTTAAGACAGGTATCTAATATTTCGAGATACTATAATAGGCAATGCCCAATCGACCAACCTGTACAGATAATAACGACTTGATGTTCGGGGAAGAGAGAAAGCTAATAGAGTGGGGTTATCAGAATAGATTCTGTGGAGGAGTAGGTTGAAGGATACATGGGATCTTTAAAATCTTTTTGTTGTTAAATATAACACAGAGACACAAAAATGAATAGAGCAAAAGATCATAAAGCTTGGTAACTGTCATTGTGTAACCATCTCTATTCAGTGGTGCTCAGAACCTTAGAATCATCCTGATTCTTTCTTTCATAACTCTGCATCCAGTCTGTTGGAAGTCCTGTGGCCTGCACCTTCAAAACAGACCCACAGTGTGACCACTTTAAGTCTGGGCTATTTTTTGTCTTTTAACTGGTCTACCTGCTTCTGCTCTCTGGCCTCCCTTATAGTCTGTCCTAAAACCAGCAGTCAGAATGATTCTTGCCACTCAACAGAAATGAGACTGTGTCATGCCACATTCTCTACAAAGTATCCCACCCCATTTCACTCAAAGAAAAGTCAAGATATGAGCCTACTCAATCTAGCCTTGATTTCTTCTCACCATTATCTGCTACTTCCCTTCTCTGCTCTGGCCCCCTGGGCCTCTTGGCTATTCATTTAACATGCCACAAAGGGCTTGCCTTAGGATGCTGGCACTAGCTATTCCCTCTGGGTGGAACCTTTTCCTCCAAATTAAACATAGAACTTTCAAGGGCTACATAAGAACACACAAGTACAAATGTTTTATTAACTCTAAGGTACCAAATAAATATGAGTTTCTTTACCATTATTATCAATAAACATCCCTGGCATTTTTTTCTCATTTCGTTAGAATGAATTTGAGTTATTTATACATTACAATTTTACAAAGCCAGCACAAGTAATATACAATTTTAGTTCCAACACTGGTGGAATCATAGTCTCTGGAACACTAACCTTTAGGTGTGTGCCATGACTTACGGTAAGATAATAGTTGCCATTTGTTTCATGCTCACTACGTGCCAGGCCCTGGATTTAAAATGCACTATCTGATTTAAGCATCACTCAACCCTCTGAGACAGGGAATATTTTTGCCCAATAGTACTTGGACTATTTTGGATGCTGACATAATTTAAAGATGGGACAAAATGATTTCATACATTAAATTCAGTTGCTACCCGATTTTCCACTTAGTAATCAAGCAAATATGGAAAGCTCTCAGTATACAGCACAACATATAAAAACAAAAAAGCCAAAAATTGATAAATAAATAAAAGTGTAATAAGGAAAAGAAAGAACTATGAAGCATGTTTGAGAGGACCATGAAGAATTCCTCTAAGGGTAAGGAGTTCCAGAATGCTATAAAAACATCCAAACGCAAAAGGACCAGATACTTTTTTTTTTTTTCTACAACAGATGAGCTCTGATGAATTTGGACTATGGATGACAATCCAGGCACATGGCCCATCTAGGGGCATAGAGATCCATGTTAATATGTTTCCAGCTGCCAAGCAAACAAATGGCTACGCTGCAGCTCAACCTAAGAAGAGCTCTTTCCACTCCTTCCTTTTGCCTGGCTTGTGAAAAGTCAACAAGTAGCTTTAGAGCCAAATAGGAGATAGAAATGTGTAGCAGTACCATCTGTGCTTTTCTATTTCTGGTCAAGAGCAGGCATATGCTGATGGAGAGGATACCAGTGGATACAGCTGTTAATAGTTACCCTAAATTAGTGTGCATTAAGACCAAAGAATAGTTGTCGTCTGGCACAAGTGCTGAGCCTCTTCCAGGAGAGAGAACGGAACAGGGTGTAAGTCTGTTCCTCTTGCTGGAAAACACTGTTGACCAACTACCCAGTAACAAACACATCCATTCTACTTATTTTGAGTCTTTTTAGAAATCATTAACTCAAAACATCTTTGTAATTGATACCCATCTGTAGACCATAAGGCAGCTGAGACATAATAGTTATACTGAAAGAATGAGTAAGTGCCCAAATGGAAGAACACACCTTCAGAGTCTGGACATTATAAATGTAAGGCCATAGTTTATCCTTTAAAAAACCAGGGGAAATATACTTTTCTATTCACCAGATACATGTAAGGCCTTGCTAAATTGTTTTTCACTAAAAGAAAATTCTAGTCTTCACAAAACATGTTAAAATATAAAATAATTGAAATCATGGTTATTTTCCATCCAAATAGAATAAAAATGTTTATAGTGCTAGAGGGAAGAAAAGGCCGAATGATGAAAGTAGCTGAGACATCTTAATCTTAGGGAGAAAACATTTAACCTGTCTTGGTCCATCAGGACCCTGGATGTTCTTTTTTTAAGTTTGCCAAAGGCCATCTATCCTGGAATCTGGAAACTATTGTTTCACAAAGGAAAACAATTTGAGATTCCACAAGCATGTGGTGAAATCTTTTACCCATTTTTTCATTTATTCAATAAATATCTGAGGCACTCTACTAGGCATGGAGATACAACAATGAACAAGGCCATCTTGTTTTCAACCACGAATGAATGATACATCCCAGAACATGCATCTCTACCTGCTCTCAAGGAGCTTTCATTTTCATGGAGTGGGAGAAATACTCATAACTGAATAAATAAGATGACTTTATGTAATAAAAGCTCTAAATAAAATAAAATAGGAAAATATAGAGATCAATTAAAGGAAGAAGAAACCTGTGTCTTAGGGTAGGCTAGGTTTGCTATACTAACAAACAACTGCAAAGTCTGAATACGCAAAGTAAGAGAACAGGATTTGTTATTTCCCTCATGATCGATCTCCATGATGGTTTGGTTTGGAACTTAGTTCCACATCCTCTCTCTGGGGGGCAAGGTGAGAAGGAGATTTCACTGTTGAATGTCATCAATTATGGTGACATGGAAAAGGACATGGCAAATTATATAAGAGGATTTAAAGGTTTCCACTCAGATTATGGATACTCACATTTCTGACTGAAGCAAGTCACAAGGCCATGACTAGCTTCAAAGAAGAAATGCAACTCTGCTGCATGCCTGGTGGGATGAGAACCAGGGATATTGGTGACTAATGATTACCACAGTCTCGAATTCTTCTCTGATGTAATAATATCCAACTGAAGGCCAGAATGATGAGAAGCAAGTCATAAATAGATCAGCAAAGAACAAGCTTGGAGTCTTAGAAGGAAAGAGACAAGACAGACACCCTGGAAAACGGTTGATTAGGGGTTAAAAACACCAGAAGAGAGGCAAATAGGGATCACATTGTTTAGAATTTTAGAAGTAAAGATAATCAGTGCATACATCATTTTATTTTACTTGTAATGAAAACTTATTTTTCACACATGTACTGCAAACACACACATATGTGTGCATAGGTATATAATATATTCACATATATAAACCAATATATGAATATATCCCAAATAATTGTGGTGACGAATATTAAGAAAAATTTTTTGTTTGTATTTTTCTATCTTAAAAATTTATTGTAAAAGTCATATATTGCTGTTACAATACAAATTTTATTATATAACATTAATGGATCTTACTTCTCCTCTACTGCCATTTTCCATAATAACTTTCTCTAAAAATCCTTTACACAACTAAATATTAATTTGGCTCTTCGATCTTCAAGATATTAACTTCAATAGAGATAGTCTATTTAGCTTGAAAAGATATTCTTCTTCTCTCTTACCACAGTGTAATCACCATTTTGGTAATCTTATACTACAATACACTTTTACATTTCATAGATTTCATAGCTTAGTTAAACTTTGTCAGGGGGTGCCAACCTTTTTTCTTCTAGGCTGCATAGTGAAAGACTAAGAGTTATCTTGGACCTCACATTAAATACACTAACACTAATAACATGTGATGAACAAACTCATGGTTAGGGCGCCAGCCACATGATCCAGGGCTAGGGGTTCAAACCCAGGCCAGGCCTGCTAAACAAAAAAAATAGCCAGGCATTGTGGGGGGTGCCTATAGTCCCAGCTACTATGGAGGCCAAGGCAAGAAAATTGCTGAGGCAAGAAAATTGCTTGAGGTTTCTGTGAGCTGTGAAGCCATGGCACTGTACTAAGGGTGACATAGTAAGACTGTCTCAAAAAAAAAAAAAAAGGTTCTTGCATACCTTTTATAATAACTGACACCATAGATAAGTAAAAACAGTCCTCAAATAATCATCATATGCCCCGCAGGTCAGAGATTGGACACCCCTGCATAAAACAAATCTGTCAAAGTAAACTATATATTAAAATATTTATTGAGAACCTGTTATATGATAAGTTCTATGAGTTATGCTTAAGCTCTGCTTTCAAAGACTATACTTTAATTAGAAAAGCAGTTAAAGAACAATAGAAGGTATCTCCTATTATTTGTTAGAAATATATTTTAATTGCCCAATGTCTGAACTCTGCCCTATTTTGGAAGGAATTCCCTTTTTTTATTTTTGTTTTTGTGAGTCTTGGTAGAAGGTAAGGAGATCTATTTAGTCCCTGACAGCTATTGTTTGTGAGCATGGCAGAGAGTCATTGGATTCTTCCACCCAGAGCTTTGACATTGAACAACAGATGAAACAAAACCAAAGAGAGAGAGTTTAGAATTCACTAATGATGATAGCACACAGTCCCAGATACAACAGTCCCTGGCTATGGTGTTATAACCCAAGCTCCCCATGCTCCTGCTATTTAGGCTCTGGTTTTGAGACAATTTTTAGTCCTTGTTATCAATGTATCCTTTTGATTCTGTAAGCTGCCTGATCCAGTTCTGTATAAATTAGCTAAAACCTGTTTCTGTTGCTTGTGATCAATAGCTTTGACTGACACAACAGTGTGCAATTATAGGCCCTGTAATGATGATACTAGTTAACATTTATTGAAGGCTTAATATAATGTTTGGTTCTTTACATGCACCATTACAATTAATGCTTCAAAGAAACCAATGAAGTTGATAGTTTCTGGGGAAGGTTTGCTTTGGGGGTTGGGGGATGGTCAAGGAAATATCTGAAATTAAGATGAATTAGTTAACTTGCCAAACAAAGTTAGCAAATGACTGAAATGGGATTTGGACCCAAGAAGTTGGACTCCAGCATTTAGGGCTTTGATGACTACAGAGTATCTGCCCTTTTTCCTTACGGAATGGGGATCATCCATGGGTTGTCAATCTGAAAAGCAGATCATGAAGACTTTGGATTTATATGGCAGAGGGCAGAAGAAGAATTTGTGCAGAGAACAAATGTCTGGGGCAAGTACCATGTTGTGTTTGTGGGTCATGAAGGCAGCAAGTCTCTATTAGGAAATAAGACTAACTTGGTATATAAAACCAGACCATGAAGAGCTATAAACATCAGTCAGGAGTTTAAGCTGAAAGTGGTTGTCTTAATAGAGCAATAAAAAGTGTCTGAGCTGTGACAACAGTACAAAAATTCTATTTTAAGTGAATAAAATATGATTGAACTCAAAATGTGTTAAGAGGTATCATTTTTAAGCACTGCATTGCCATTACTTTGTCAATTATAAAAGAAAATCAGCTGCATAGGATTGATTTTATCAGTCTTAAACACAGAAGTTCATAGCTTTACCTACTTATAGGTGAAGGCAAACGAACTACTGTTTATCACGATCATGGAGCACAGAGATCTAACAAATCTTTGTCCTCATGTACTCAAGAACCTCTTCCCACAGCAGTCCTGTTAAAGGGCTGGCTGTATGCCTTTAGTAGGCCTTTGAGCTTTGTTCTAATTGCATTATAGTTAATTGACTATTCCAGAGAATGCTTAATTCATAGTCATCATCATCAATATTTATTGAAGTTTTCCCTCTGGACTTTCAAGGGTATAATTATGTATTTTCCCAGAACATAGAAGAAAGAAAACACATTTTATTTTTTCTTTGCATCTTATACACAAAATTATATTTAGATTTTCTCTTCTACTGCTGATATTATATGCCTTTTAGAAATAGGAAAATGATATTTGGTGAAAAAATGTTTTTACCATATTGTAAGGGAGAAGGAGTATCTTAGTAAAAATGCTACCATTACACAAGTTCTCTTTTCACTGGACCATGTTCCAACTGGGGTCAAAGCCTACTAGGCAGAGACACTTGTATTAAATCTTCTAGGACTTGAAACAATCCAGCTCTTATGTTTTAAAATGCAGAGATGGCTTTGTTCAAACTTGCTCTAAAGAAGTTTATGTATCTTTACTAGGCCATGCACCTATCTTCTTTAGAGAAGTTTCTTTTCAAGTCCCTTGCCCACCTTGAGATGGGATCACTTGTATTTTTCTTGCTAATATGTTTGAGTTCTCTATGGATTCTGGTTATTAAACCTTTGTCGGAGACATAACCTGCAAATATCTCTACTTCCTTCATGTTTACATGAATGGAGCTGGAAAATGTTCTTCTTAGTAAAGTATCTCAAGAATGGAAGAAAAAGTATCCAATGTACACAGTCCTATTTTGAAACCAATTTATAGCTTTCATAGGAAAGATATAACCTAAGTATAGCCTTAGAATATAGGGGGGGGAAAGGAGAGGGGAAGAGGTGGATGGGAGAAAAGAGGGTGATTGATGGGGTCACCTCTATGGTTTATCTTACAAGGGTACAAGTGAATCTTTCTAAAAGTAGAGTTTGAATGTCTTAATAACTAAATAAATGACATAAAGGCTATGTTGACCAGTTTGATGAGAGTATTTCAAATTGTATGTGAAAACACCACATTGTACCCCATGATTGCATTAATGTACACCGCTATGTTTTAATAAAAAAAAAAAAGTTTATGGTTGTTCTAAAGAGATAGCATAGGTAAGTAGGGTACTCATCAGATCATAAATTTATTCTAACAAATAAGGAGTAGACACCTATGATTATGTGCTTACAAATAAGAAATATAAATCTCAAGTTGACCAACAAATAAGTTTCCCAAACATAGCTGGCAATTGGTGACAATCTGGTCTATGCTTAGTCTTCTTCAAGGAAAAATGTCCACACAAAGGTTTTAAACTTCCCATATGGCAAACTGGGGGTGACCAGTAATGAAGATGCCTGGAGACGGCTGAGTAGGAATTATGGCAAACTAACAAGGGGAAGCCTGTTCATAGAGGCGGCCATACACAGCATCAGCTGATTGTGGTCATGTGGGAAGATAACCCTAGTTGCCTGAGTTTGTGAGAAAAGTCAGATATCCAAATTTTCACTTTTAAAGTTTAGCAACTAATTAATTTGTTAATATAGTGAGCCAAACTAAATGTATTATAGAGTCTGAAATCTGCCTGGGTTGTCAGTTTAAAATCAATAATCTGCAGACATGTATAAAATCAGACCCAGAATTTTTTTTCAAATCTTTCTTGAACAGAAGTCACACTTGACCTTTTCTTTTTAGATTGGAAATCAGTCTTCACTATCTATAGTATGCCATGTATACCAAAGGAAATTTGACTTACCCTGGAGACTTCTCTCAAAGCATACTGTATAAATGGATCCCAGCCAATCTATCAGCAATAGATACATAACTGAGAAGGAATCTCAAACCAGAATATCTGGAACCCAATATAAAATATTATAAAAAACTTTTAGGTTTGGAGTCAGGTAAATGTGTCAAAATTCTAGACTTGAAATGTAGTTATCTCTTTGATAACATATTTATTCCCATTCATAATTTGAGCCTGGGATCACTTATGAGGAGTAAATGGAGAAAAACAAATGCAAAATTTCTAGAACATGTATAATTTATAGAACATTCTGAAAAGTTGTTAGTTCCTTCCTTACTAAGAATGCTGAGGGACAGATGGAAAATGTGAGAGTTAGAGATGGAAACAGTCTGACTTTAGCCTTCCTATAAGGTATCTGCAATGGTTGGATTTATGTCTGGCTATGCTACTTAAATAATAAAATAATATCACTTAAAGAGGACAAGTCTATAGGAAGCAATTGGGAGACTAGGCAGCTCTGTTCCGTGATCTCTTCAGGGATCCAGCTCTTTCCACCACTCTGCCATTGCTGGGGTACAACCCTTTCCCCAAAATCCAAGATGGCAGCCTCTGCATTCCAGGTGTCAGGAGGGAGAAGCAGCAAGAAAGAGGAGGAGCATACCAGTTGTCTCTTAAGAAAGGTTCTTAAAATCTACCTTGGAGACTCAGCTTATTGGCCAGAATTTAGACACATCATGGCAGCATTTGCTGCATGGAAGACTGGGAGATGTAGTGCTTGTTCTGAGTGGTGAAGGAGCTCAGGAACTATTGCCCCCACATGGACTTCTTGGTATAAAAAGTATTTAAAATAAAAGACCTTAGATATCAACAACATTTGAAGGGGGTTTCTGTTTATCTTCATAAAAAAATGGGCCCATCAAAGAGAACAACTGTCTTCCCCTCCCTTCTCTATTATCTTGATATATTACAGGAAAAAAGATCAAGAATGCAACTAGACCTGACCCAAATATTTTACCTTTCAGATTAACTTAATTTCCAAAAAGAATCATTTTATGAGTCAGTCTTTCCCCTATCCATTTATTTTCCCAAGGATCTATTCATCTTCCTTGGTAACTGCATATTGTCACTCAACAGAATTACCTATACGCATCTCCTCCCCACTAACATGAGGGCATATAAACTTCTGGACTCCATTTCATAATCATTCTGTGACAGTCCCCATGGATGGTAAATAACTTTATAATCTCTTTCTTTTATTTAACTGCCTTATTGTGAATTAAGTTTCTGCAAACCTTTCTGAACCTTTGAGAGGTGAAGGGGAAGTTTTCCTTCTCACTGGCAACTTCGTCTGAAGGACATATCATTAATAAATAGCCACAAGATCCTTGGTTCATGATAAAGAGCTTTCTGTCACTTGGATGAATTTTGAACTGTCCCAGAGATCCACTGTATTTTGAGAGACTTTCTTTTCTTCCTTCTGTTTATCATGGGTTGTTCCTTTTTCTTCACTTCCCTTTTTCCCTCCCTTCTCTTCTCTCCCCCACTTTTACTCAGAAATCAGACGTATTTTAAAGTCCTGTTGTACGTCAGATACTTTGTTCCTTTATCTAAGTCTGTTATTGAGAAATAGTGATCAATCTTGTGAGGAAAGAAACAGTTCTGAGAAAGGCTTGCCTCTATTTTTTTTTTCACATTTACATTGAGAATTTTGAGAACATTAAAGCTAAGAAAACTAGCAATGCTGTTTCAAAATTAATATACAAAAGAAAACTAAAATGCTTTTTTCCCATTGGCTCTACATCTTCGTTTGTTGCTGGAAGTAAGTAGGTACCCACAGAAACTACAAAAGATGGACAATGAGGACTGAGAAAAGGATTAACATGGACATCTACTCCCAGTCAGCCCCTCCATTCTTATTTCCCATAAGAATTAATGGAAATGGAACAGGAAGGCAGAGTAAGCAACTGGTTATTTTTGTTTGTAGTGGGAACACTCCTCTTTGTCCTCCATAGGTAAAAAGGCCTTTGGGGCACAGACGGTAAGTTGTCCCATAATAAAACATTTCCCCTTTCTCCACTTTAACAGAATTTTAGACTAGAATATGACCATTGTGGGAGGTTGAAGAATCAACTATATGAAAAAGAAAAGGAAGGAAAGAAGGGAGAAAAGAAGGAAGAAGGGAAGGGAAATGATAAAGAGAAGGGATAGGAGAGGAGGGGAGAGGAAGGGAGGGGAGGAGAGGGAAAAGATGTTAGTATATACAAAGATCCAAAAGAGAAAGCAAATAAAATAACATCATTTTAGTTAAGATGCTCATAAAGTTAAGATGCTTCACTGAAACATACAGGTCAATGTTGAGATCTTAATCACTGTTCTCTAAACCTTTCCTGACTGAAGAATTAGGTCAGAGATTGCCATCATGCAATCTTTGGTATGCACTTCGATTGTCAGTGCAGAATGAAGGGAAATGTGTTTGGAAAGACTATTCCAGGAATAGATGTGAATGTAAGTGACACTAAGGCATTTGTTTTAACAAAAAAAGAAAAAAAAAAAACAGGCATTGTGAAACTCCACTCTATTTACGTACAGTATAACTAAGAGTAAATAAGAGTAAATCACACTGAAAGTGAGCAACGCATAGTGACGACCAGAGCTATTCACTGCTTTGTTGTGGTCAGATGATAAAACAGAGTTGCTCTAAATTTTAACCAAGCAACAATTTTTCTAATTTTGGCCATCAAAGTAGACTCAAAAGGTAATAAGCTGGGCTTTGAAATCTTACTTGCAATATTAGAATCTATAAAATTATTTTTTCCTAAATGTGCTAAATATGCATTACTTCTTAGAAGTGCTCTTTATGCATGTGAATTTTCATTTTAAATAAACTTGTTAGGGTAACACATTTTCTGATGTGTAAATAGATTGTGGAAAAAGAAGATAACGTATTCTTATCACTCTCGCCAGAATGAAATAATTATAATCAATGATTTTATGTAGACAGACTTCAGGCAGCAAAAGAAATCATTAGGTGTCTTGTTGGTAAATTCAAGATTTGCAAGGAGCCAAAATTTTTATTTGTCTCACTCTTTATGTCTTAGGAAAATAGAGCTCACTAAAAATTGGAATGGAGCTATTTAACCTGTAGTTGACTCTTTTTTTTCCCCAACATAGGTACAAAATCTTGATATTATTAAAACAAACAATATAACACAAGATACTCTAACTTTATAGAAGCTGTTTGAATTTACAGTGAATCTTCAGATTCACTCAATATTTACCTTTTCTTCTACCAGTCTATGAACAAACTATGTCTGTATACAATGTACAGACACATCAACATCATGTACAGCAGTGTACATACAGACACCCACATAGCAGTACACTTAAATATTTTTCTCACAGATACATACACAAAGTAGGAGAGCACACATACTAAACATAATCCTTCTTTTTTTTTTTTTTTTTTTTGCATGATTTTAACTGGCTCTTGCTTCCTGAATTCTACATAGTGAACTGTTAAAAATGAGAGAATAAACTCAGAACATGATCCTAGTTTCAGGTCATAAATCTTAATAAAATGGCCCAATGTATTCACTACATTAAGCATTGCTTGAAAATGTACTTATAAAATAAAATTCATGGTAAAAATGGTGGGCTTTCATGTTAAAGTTCATTATAATTATTTTTCTAGCCCAACTGTACACATTCTCCATATTAATCTGCCTTGGAAAGCCCTTGAGAAATTCAGATTGGCTTAATCTTACAAAAAATTGCAGGGTTACTATGGAATTAGTTGTTTTGTTTTGAATTTTCCCACTGACATGCAACAAAGGACTAGCACCATTTCCTTCTCAATGGATTGAAAAGTGGGTCAGGTAACACTTTGTTTTGATGTGGACTGTGCTGCTACCTGTTTCTCATTGTTAAACCCCCTTTCTCCTTCAGTTAGTGATGTGTGTGATCTCTATCAGGTGGACCATTCTGAAGGGCACTCTCATTGACAACACATTTGGCTTTATGAAACTGACTCCATTTTCTCTGCCAAAAAATCTATTTGAAACACAGCCAATGTCTCATTCCAGGAAGAGGAAAGGATATCAAGAGTTTCCATGGCAATCAGTCAATGGAACTAAATTAGGCAGGAAACCTCTTCAGAAGGCAAGCTAGTCTTGCAAAACAGAGTGGTTTGAAATATCCAGGAAGTGTGTCACAGCAAAATGAAAGGAATGGAGATATGAATACCTCCGAAATGTAAACTCTCTAACCTTAAAATAAACAATCAAAAGCTAGCCTTTGTCCTACAAAAATAAACTCCCAAACAACTGTCATTTCTAATCAAATCCTTTGTTCCAGTTAGCTTTAGTTTTTTTTTTTATTTCTTATCTCTTGTGATCAACATCATGTAAGGATATAATTAATTGTTTATATAGGTAATGACAATAATTTCTTTTATGTTACTGCTGTTAAATTTAGTTTTTATGAAATATGCAAACTTCATAAGCTATTTCTTTACCAGGGAAATCAAAAGGAACCACTAAATTTATTTTGATGTAGAAAAATAAAGAAGAAATAGATTCCTTAAATTAGAGAAAGGAATTGAACTTTTAAAAATGGTACTTTTGGCTCAGCGCCTGTGGCTCAATTGGCTAAGGCGCCAGCCACGTACACCTAAGGTGGCAGGTTCAAATCCCCAGCCTGGGCCCGCCAAACAACAATGATGGCTGCAACCAAAAAATGGCCGGGAATTGTGGCAGGCACCTGTGGTCCCAGCTACTTGGGAGGCGGAGGCAGAAGACTCTCTTGAGCCCAGGAGTTGGAGGTTGCTGTGAGCTGTGATGCCATGGCACTCTACCCAGGGGGATAGCTTGAGGTTCCATCTCAAAAAAATAAATAAAATAAAATAAAAATGGTACTCTTCATGGTAATATAGATTATTGATTGTTTTAAAAACATCATTCTACTTCCTGGAGTAGAAAAAAAAAAGGAATAAGTCTTGAAATTCAGGAAATAGAAAAGTTAGAATAAACCAGGGATTGCTCACTTTCAGTCAATTGCCACAACTTTATAATAGTTTGCTTGGAAATATGGTCACAACCTTTAAAAATATTTATTTTCAAAAGGTTTTCAGGCTACAGAAGTACTTCCTGCCCCCTGACACCCCTTTAGGAAGAAAGTTATTGGAACAGACATTTTTAAAGAAGATAGATTTACAACAAAAAATATTTAAACTATTCCTAAAAATCTATTAATCACTGGTTACCAGCCTTTTCAGTTAAATTATTGTTCTTATTCTTAGCAAAAGTATAGGGTCTTGGCCAGGTACAGTAGCTCACACCTGTAATCCCAGCATTGTGGGAGGCTGAGGCAGGAGGATTGCTTAAAACCAGCAAGCAGTTCAAGACCCTGAGCAATATAGGAAGATCTTAGTTCTACAAGAAAATTACAGGGATAGTCAGATGTGGTGGTACACACTAGTTCCAGCTACTTGGGTGACTGAGATGGGAAGATCAGTTCAGCCCAGGAATCCCAGGTTACAGTGAACTGTGAGCACACCAACTGAACTCCAGTCTGGGCAACAGAATGAGACTTTATCATTTAAAAAGAATTATAATCTGTCTTCATAATGAACACATAAAGTTAACAAGGATATATATCTTAGGAGAGGGAGGTTTTATAACTTTTCGTCTCAAATATTCTGGCCTTAATTCCAATGTGAATTATAAAGCATAATCTCAGGGCTTACTGTTTACAATATTAAAGGTCACATTTTGACACCAGCTGCCTGATGAAACCATTCCTGGCATCATTATGCTAAGCTTTGCTGGACCAGAAACAGTTTTGTACAGACATAGTTCAAACATGACACATCAACCTATCACACACCCATGCACACACACAATTATCCAACAGTTCCCACCTTTCACTAGTTAAGGGTCACTCCTAAAGTGTTAATGCCACCCCTAGCCTGAACTTCTTCGACCTCCCACAGTCCATGGTCGAAGAATCCTCTTAGGCAAAGAGACTCAAAAAGCATCATTTATTCTAAACAGTGAAGTGACTTAAAAGATGGCAAAAAAAGAGAGATGAAAAAAAATTTTTAGAGTACTGTTTTTCGCCTGGTTGCTGGGGACAATCAAATTTTTCCTATAATGAATAAAGGTCCTCCTGACCCAAATATCTAAGTGTGCTTAGATACAAGGGAGTTTTTTGATTTAGACACAATCTAGAGCAGTAAAGCTGAATAATTTTTCTTGTGTTGTTCACTTAGGTGTGCATATGCATGCAAAAAATTAAGATTACAGTCAGGGTATTAACTTCTAAACTCTTCTCATGAAAGGACTTCACAAAACTGGCTTGAGTAAGGAAAACCTCTCACTCGGCTTCTTTCTAATGGCTCTTGCTTCTTACTTCCTAATCACTTCCCCGTCTAAACTGCCACCTTCTGTGATGTTATGTCCCTCCATAGGACCACCTCAGAACAATCACTTTCTTGACATAAGGCTCTTAATCACAACTCCAGAGAAATACAGAGAAATCTATCTCTGTGTGGGGATGATGGAAAAAATACAGCTTTGCTCAGTACTATTCCTGAAGACATTGCTTTCCTTTGATGGGATTTTTTTCAAAAGCCCTGTGTGTCTTTTACCATAAGAAATATGTCATCCTTATATCCTTAATCATGTAGCACTGCAATTCCCAGCTCTGTCTTCCTGACGTAAGACAGGATGCATCAGGGAGAATTATTTCCTATTTTGGCTTTCTCTAAGAAAAGGAAAACTTCCAACATTTTTACCTCCATGTAAAGAAGTCTTCATACTCTGGTATGTTTCCTCGGCATCTTTAATCTACCTCATACTAAATGCCCTTGGAGTTGGTTGCCTGAAGTTTTACTGTTCAACAACATCACGCTCACTAATACATAATTGGGCCAGCATTAAGGAAAATAGGCTGGAGAAATGGTCTTACTTATTGTGGCCCACCTAAAACCATGACTTGAGCTTTACCAAAATATAAATAACTAAGAATAGCACATTAAAAAGCAGCACACAAAATAAACAAATGGGATTTAATTTAACTGCAAAGCTTCTATACAGCTAAGGAAACAACAGCCAAAGCAAAGAGACGACCTTCAGAAGGGCAAAAGAGTCTGCATATTATGATTTGGACAAAAGCTTGGTACCTAGGATCTATAGAAAACTCAAATTAATCAATTAAAAAAAACCCCAACAATCCCATTTATCACGGGGCAAGAGAGATGAATAAGACCTTCTCTAAAGAAGACAGACGAATGGTCGACAAACATATGAAAAAATGCTTATTGTCCCTAATTATCAGAGAAATGCAAATCAAAACTACCCTGAGATACTGTAACCTCCGTGAGAATGGCCCACGTTACAAAGTCTCAAATCGGCAGATGCTGGTGCCGGATGTGGAAAGAAAGGAACACTTTTACACTGCTGGTGAGACTAGAAACTAATACAACCTTTTTGGAAGGGAGTATGGAGAATCTTCAAAGAACTTAAATTAGACTTCCCATTTAATCCTGCAATCCCATTACTAGGCATGTACCCAGAAGAAAAAAATCTCTTAACCATCATGCCTCCTTTAACAAGTGAAGTCATCTGTGTTACAAGGTGATGGTTCTCAGCCTGAACAAAGTCCCACATCGCTGCACATCCCAGGCTCTCAGAAAATATGAACTCCCTTTCCCCTTTCTTCAAAACAGTGTTTTGTAACCTCTGTTAATCTCACATGTATACAGGGTTTCCTCCTTGTCAGGGCTCGACAGGGAGACTCCCCCCCCACCCCCATTCTCTAGGCCTGGATCAGCTCAGAAATCAGACTCCCAGCTCTGGACACAAACAGGCTGCCACAAACAAGCAGGCCACACTCTGTAGGCTTTAGCAAGGTGGTGAACAAAGCAGCCTGAGAGGTTGGGGGCAGTTCCTTGAGTAGAGAGTTATGGCCCTAATCCCTGTGTAAAGCAAAAACTTCAAGAACTATATTCCTGTGCTAATTGTAAGATTATTTTAGGATTATTTTCTGCCTGCAAACCTCTGGGCAATTATGATACACTTCTCCAAGACCCCTCACCTTAGGATAGGAAAAGCAGAATTTAACCCCCCTAGACTGAAAACTGGGGGGCTTCCCATACCTCTTCTGCCAGAGGTTCTGTCCCCCTTCTTCTGTCTGCCCTCTTTTGCTCATCAGGCTTATCAATCTTTCTCCCTATCAATAAACTCTGTCCTCTCACTTAATGGAGTGGTCTGTGGTTTCATTCTCCAAACCCTGAGACCAAGGACTCCGCTTAGAGAGAAATTCTGGCAACAATAGCACACTTGAACCTATAGTTAAACTGCTACAGCACACTTCAATTATGTTGATCAAAAAAAAAAAAAAAGGAGTAAAAAGGAGTAAAAGAATGGATATACTTACTGTGCTTTGAACTTCTTTCAAAAACAATTTAATTACTGATCCTTCAAAGTTTTTGTGGCACACCTAAGACCCTGTCATGGCACACCACGGTGCCACGGCATACCAGTTGAAAATCACTGCTTTCAAGGTTCAGTTGTAAAAAGCATGAGCTCAAGGAACAGAAGATAAATGTTCAGTTAACTAGGAATGGAATCTAATGCTTTTTCATGTTGTGATAAAACAATGAAAATTTACCCTTATGCCACACTCTATGTGAAGAGCAGTGTACACTTCTCTTTCTAAATATTATAATTAAGTGAGTAAGGTGGAGGCTATGTTAACCAGTTTTATGTAAGCATTCCAAATTGTATAGAAATTCAGCACATTGTATCCCATAAATGCATTAATGTATATAGTTATGATTTAATAAAAAAAAAATAATCAGTGCATTCTGCATATTTTCAAATAAATGAATCTTAATCCCTCTTTGAATAGTTATAAGGCATGTGACTACCACAAACCATACTGGATAAAGATTTAAAGGATATGTTCATATTACTAGAAGGGAGAATAAAGAAAATTATAAATAAATTACTATGAAATAAAATGACTGCCTATACATTGCACTTGGAAAATCTAGAGAGAAGATCCAGTTTTGTTTTCTTCTTAATAATTGCATTGCTTTCTTTCCATGTTTCTTGTACCATTTTTACTACATAAGTTGAGAAACATGAAATAATTCATGCTTAGAAAATTAAACATTGTCCCATGGAAAGCACATTTCCTCCTTCTCATTGGGCACCACATTCTAGGACTTGCCCAACCAACTACTTTTAAGCATCAATGACTCAATTAACTCATTTCTGTACCACTTGGCCTAGCTAGGTGTTGGCAATTCAATTCAAATCATACTAATATTTTTAGTTTTTAGGAGAAAAGAATTAATAATGTAGAGATGTGATGAGTGAGTTTGGTGATACAGTTGCAGGGAAAAGAGATTCAAGTGAGGACCGTAATATTTTTCCCCAGGGCAGGCAAATTCGCCGGCATGGAGAGATTGAATAATCTGACTGAGGTCAAAACGATAGTTAAGTGACAAAACCATGGTTTTAATCAGTCCTGTCTGGTTTCAAGAAAGAGTAGTTTAAATGTATTGAGAGCCTGTCATGTACCAGTCACTCTGCTTAGAAGTTTGTATGCATTATTTAGACCCTCACAACAGTTCTGCAAGGTAGGTATTATTACTCACCTTTTATGTAATAATGAAAAGATCTGTGACCAACCCATTGTCTCCAAACTGGTTATAAGGCAAGCCTGTATTTAAATTCAAATTCCTTGGGGGCAAAACCCTACATTTTCTTCCATTGTACTATATTGCTGCCTAAAAGCTGAGTGCCATATCCTAGAATTGTTAGCAGATTGATAAATACAGTAGAAACTCTGTAAGGTGACCACCCAAGGGACTGTAACAAACTGATCACCATAGGAACCAGGCCTACTGTACTGATCTGTACATGTGGTGGATGTAAAGTCTATGAAAATTAGGTCAACTTAAGGAGGTGGTCAGTTCAGGGAGGTGATCAACTATGGTAGTTCTATTGGCTCATTCTTCAATAGTTTAATATTTTAATGAATTATGTTGATGATTCATCTTGAATTTATTCTGAGCTCTCAGTGTAATAGAATAATTAATGATTGTGACTAATAATAGGAATCCTGTCTTTATACCAAAATATTATGAAGAAAGAAATAATGAGGAAAGCAAATTACAAATTCTGACAATTAAGTTCATGAACTTGCCACCTTGCACTTACAGTGGCAGCATTGTATAAACAACTCAATAAGGCGTCATACCCTTGGTATACCAGTGTCTCACAGCTGTGTTCGTGTCAATGTGTGATGGGGTCTTGTGAGATGTGTTCATTATTGGAGGATGTTTTTGTGTGATATCTCAAGGATGTCAGAACTTGAATTAGAGCACCAAACAAATATTTGTAAGTTTCTTTTTAAACTTGCCAAGAGTGGAAGTGAAATCAGGGATATGTTAGTCCAAGTTTATGGTGATAATGCCAGGAAAAAAATGGCAGTGTACAAATGGATTAAATGTTTTTCTGACAGGAAAGTGCCACTGATGAAGAGAGGTCAGGGCAGGCAGTAACAAGCAGAACTGATGAAAACACTGCAAAAATTCATTGAATCATGCATCAGAATCATCACCTGACTGTGGGAATCATAGCAAACCAAGTAAATATCAGTAGAGAAACAGGAAAATCTTAACTTGAGAATCTGGGCATGAGAAAGGGGCGGCTCTTGCATCGCAGCAATGTTCTGGCACTGAGGGAGTTTTAACCAGTAAACAAATACCTGTATGGGGACACCCTCCCTACTCACCTGATCTGGCCCCCAACAACGTTTTTATTTACCGGAACACAAAGGAAACATTAAAAGGAAGACATTTTTATGACATTCAGAACATCAAGGATAATACAATGACAGCTGTGACGGCCATTCCAGAAAGAGTTTCAAAATTGCTTTAAAGGGTGGATGAGTGAATAGTTTGGTGAATAGTTTCCCGAGAGGAGGACTGCCAAGGGGACCATGGTGCTATTCAGCAAAGAGGTATGTAGGACTTTTTCTCGGATGAGTTTGTGAACTGACTTGTCAGACCTCATGTAGCCAATGAGTTCCAGTTCTGATGTTTACTAAATGGAGATGAATCTGACACAACGGACACACAGGAAATAATCACAAGTATATTCTGTAGGCAGGTCGCTTATAGAAAAGGAGCGGCCAATCTGAGATCGCAGATGGAGAAATAACTATGCACGAGGAAGTGTTAAAAATGATAGTAAATAAAAGAAATCCAAATTTCAAACTTTAATTTTCATTACTCAGCTCTGTGCTCTAGTACTACTAGGCAGCTTCTTTAGGAAAAGTATGATTTACTAAGACCAGAACACAAAATGAACATGGAATATAGACAAAATTCTCTTAACTGAATGATATGCAGGGACTACACAGGGACAAGGTTGAAATTCAAAGTAATGGTTTCAAACTCTGGGTGATTTCAAATCACCTCCTGAATCTGGAGGACAGAGACTTAAACTACCTATGAAAACCAATACTCTGTCATAAATAGTTTGACTAGAACCCTGTTGTTAATGTTATAAACAGAAAAATTTTGTTTATAGCAGTGGTAAATTTGTTTACCACTATATAGAAGGATTAGGGTGAGGTTAATTTCGTATAGCCATAATATTCTATTCGCCTAAGACTATTTTATTATAAAACATATATATACAAATGAGTCCTTCTTGGAAGCCACTGTATTTATAAATTTTTATTACAAAGTTTTAAAGTTACAAAGCAATTTTTGTTCCATGATGTGTTTTATCATCCTCTTTTCTCCAAAATTTCAGCTATTAACTGGATTATTAAACCATACCTTTTCTTTTTTTTTTTTTTTTAAATTTTATTGAATGGTAACTATGTACATTAATGCACTTCTGGGGTACAGTGTGGGGTTTTCGCATGCAATCTGAAATACTTCCATCAAACTGATCAACACAGCCTTCATGTCATTTTCTC